>PVJS01040909.1:0-18213 GCA_004027185.1 Glis glis
GAACGGTTCCTGAAACAGGGAGTGAGGATTAAGAAAAATAAAGAGAGAGAGACAAAAGATAATTTTTCGGGAGGGCTCTCAGTTCCATACTGCAGCAGCCTCGACTTTATTCAGCCCAGTCTTTATATATCCTTTCAGAGCACAAGAAATAGATACAAAGTCCCCTCCACCATACAATGTCAACACCCCTTTCTGTTAAGCTGATCTCTTCAGACCACCTCCCTCCTCACCTGCATCTGGGAGTCATGCCCCCTGGGTGGGTGAGGTCACCTGGATTGAAGAACAATCAAGTCTCTCCTCAGATAGCCGTTGGCTATAGAAATGTATAGCACTCTTAACAAGTCTTAATCGTCCTGTTTGGCAAAGCTTATACCTCTAAAGGCTGTATTTGCATCTATGAGCCTGAATACAAAGAAATGGCTCCCGACACCCTCCAGAGGGGGGAAAATGACTTTCAATCAGTTTATTTGCAGTAGATTATGCTATTATTTAGCAGCTGTAATGATTTGGATTTAGAATGTCCCCCTAGCCTTCATAGAAACTAGGCAGCAATGTTGGATATGGGGCTTGGTTGCCAAGTATAGGTTCCTGGGGGTGTGGCCTTGGAGAATATATATGGTTCCTCCTACCCTTGGTCCTCTCTTGCTTCCTGACTCCGTGATATAAAAGCAGAACCCTTGCTCTTTCCCTTTCTCTTCTTCCCACTGCCATGCCCTGAGCTCCTCAGACCCAACCTGACATGGACTGAAATTCTGAAATCTCCAAAGGCTGTGTGTAAATAAATCTTTCTTCTAATGTGTATGGTCAGGTTTTTTTGGATCACAGCAATGAAAAAGATGACTGAGACCGATTCACTATTGCCCCATCAATGCCATAGGTAGAGGGATCTTTTCACCCTTGGAGTTTAGACTTGTCTCTTCCACCTGCTTTGGTGAGTGTGACAGTAGCAGACAGGATTAGGAAAAACAATTCAACTTGTTTTTCCATAAGGAGAACATGTAAGTGGTTCAGAAAGGGTAAGAGACACCGGGACAGGACATGGAACCAATCAGGGATATGACACTGAGTCTAACCTATGACATTAAAATTTTGGCCGGGCGTGGTGGCACACGCTTGTAATCCCAGTACTTTGGGAGGCAGAGACCGGAGGATCCGGGTTCGCGGCCAGCCTCAGCACTCTCTCTCTCTCTCTCTCTCTCTCTCTCTACCTAGTGAGGCCCTCCACAACTTCGTGAGACCCGGTTTCAAAATAAAGTATAAAAAAAATAGGGCCGGGGGTGTAGCACGGAGGTAGAACGCCCCTGCGTTCAATCCCTGGTACTGCAAAAAAAAAAAAAATTTTTTTTTTGGATGACCTGCAGACATTAGAATGGAAATTAAATACCTGTTGTGTGCCAGAGTTTGAGGTGGTTTGTTTTGTAGGATTTCTTGGGGCCATAGCTGACTACTGTGAACTGGAACCCTTTGTGCAAGAAACTAACTGTGGATGGGCTAATTTGTTTTAAAAGCCGCTCCAAAGATTCAAGTAGCAGCAACTAATAGTTGGTCTATAAAGCAATTGGGATTAAAAAAGACCAACTTATTTCATTTTTAAGGATAATTTTCAAAACTCAGGGAGATAGATATTGGACAAATCCAGTCATATGAATGAATACCTTTCCACTCTTTAGCTACTGGGGGGAAGGATGTTTGAATGGCAATCCACAGGGGAGACCTAGCTCTCCACAGAGAAAAAGGTGTTTTCAGAAAAGGAAATGGTTGTGGAGCACAAAGAATAACAACTACTGTGACTCCACAATATTTTGGTGAAAGATGATTGTATTAGCCAGAGCTCTTCAGAATAATGGAACCGATGATATATAGAGAGATATATAAGAGAAAGTTTATTATGGAAATTGGCTCCCAGAATTGTGGAGACCAGGAAGTCCTACGATTTGGTATCTGCAGGCTAGAAAGTCAGGAAAGCAGATTGTATAATTCAGTCCAATTCTGAAGAACTAAGGTCTGGGGTAGCCAATGGTGACAACTTCCACTTCAAGATTGAAGGCCTGGGAACCAGGGGTGTGGGTAGAAGGGTGAAGAGGACCCAAAGTTCAAAAGCTTCATATCAAGAGCCCCAGAGGAAAAGATGGATGAGAGAGAGAGAGAGAGAGAGAGAGAGAGAAAAGAAGAAGAAGAAGAAGAAGAAGAAGAAGAAGAAGAAGAACAAGAACAAGAACAAGAACAAGAACAAGAAGAAGGAAGAAGAAGAAATGAAGGAAGGAGAAGAAATGAAGGAAGGAGAAGAGAGAAGAAGAGAGGAAAGGAGAGGAGAAGAGAAGAGGAATTATTCTGCCCTTTTTCCTTCTTTTTGTTCTATTTGGGCCCCAAAAGGAATGAATGATACCAATTACATTGGTGAGGGAAGGTTTTCACTAAGTCTACTGATTCAAATGCTACTCTCTTCCATAAATACTCTCATAGACACAACCAGAAATAATGTTTTGCCAGTTATCTGGATATCCCTTAGCCCAGTCAAGTGGACATGTAAAATTAGCCATCATAAACATTGTTCAAATACTTACCAAATCATAACTCATCAGCAGCTCACTCTTGTGAGATGTGAGCTCACTTAGTCAAAGTTCTTGGAAATATATGTCCATCAGAATAATGTGGGAAAGAATTATATGAGGTGTCAAAGCATATATATGTATATTCATCTATCATCTATCTATTTACCTATCATCTATCTATCAATCAATCATCTATCTATCTGCCTATCATCTACTGTTAAATATCCACTAACCATGTTGCAGCTTAAGGAATGGTAGACTTCTTGGAGTCAAGATCCAGACCTGATGCTCTCACCAACTATCTGTATGGTCTTGAGCAACTCAGTCTATTGAGCATTGATGCTCTTATTTTCAAAATGGTGCTAGTATTTGCGCTTCTCACCTGAAGATGCTTAACTTTACCCCCACCTCCATGTATTACCTAAAATGTCTTAGCACTTAGTGTGCATTAAATATTGAGCTAAAAGTTGTCTGTATTATATCATTTACCTCACAACAACCCCGGGAGGTAGTATATTATTGGCTGCAATTTCCAATGAGGGAGGTAAAGTGAAGCAAAGCTAAATTAACTTCCCCCAAGTCAGAGTACTAATAAGTGGTGATTCTGAATTCAAACTCTAGGTTTGCCTAGACCCGAAGCCTGAGTTTATAACCTCAATTATTACACCACAATGAAGTAAGAAGTGTGAGTGTGCTTTGAACATAATAAAGTACATACAAAGATAAGAGATTATTATTTTCCATAAACAGGATTGGATTTTTATCTAATCATAAATGACCAATCTTTATCCTAGCCACACTAAATGAAATATGTGCACAAACATGTATCTGTTTACTTAGCATGCACATCTCACTGAAAGTTTCAATTACCCAGAAGGAAAGTAAAGATATAAAGAGAATGGGAAGGAGAGTCCAGGAGAAAATAGAAGAGAAGCAGAGAAGCAGCTTAAGAAACTAATGATGAGTGTTTTGAATAAGCAAGGACCAGTCATAGGATTGCTATAGTTAATTCTGATTGGACCAAAGTTTCATTAATGAGTTTTATAATATCAAACTTCTTTGTGCACAGTGATATCTAGGGCTCATCATTAATTAAAATGTGTTAAGCATAGCAGGTCTTTTTATCAGGAGAATAAAATACTGAAGTTATGTCTGCAGTTATCTTGAATACTGAGAGCTTTCCCCTTGACACCCAACCAAGATGCAATGTGTGTTTTTAAAGTTTTGGGAGCTAAGTCATTGACTTGTATATGAGATCACAAAAATGCTCTCGGATCAACACATGACTATATTTCTATTTTACATGAGGATGGGCTGGTTTCTACCTTCAACTGCTCATTCCTGGGATTCTAACAGACAAGCCAAATGCTTTTCAGGGACAAGGTATATGTAGAAGTGCCTGGAAAAGTTTATGCAAGTCATGACCAAATGTAAAAGTTAGGACAAGGGAAACACTAACTTAAAGATGCTACACAAGAAAAGTGATCCTTTGGTATCCTGTAAACACCTCTTCTTCTTAAAGATTCACCATGCACATTAGCACAGTGGGCGGTAAGTGGTCATGTGATTTGATTATACATGTTTAACCATAGGACACTTCATGTAGGTGAATAGATAAAATCACACGCTGCAAGGATCTCAAAACACATTTCATGGGAGTTTCATGTTAGAAAACAGTGATGACAATGAAAAACGGGAAGGAAATAATAGCTTTCAACAAGGAAAAAACAAGTTCAGTGACCAAATTAACAGTGTTTCAAGCACCTGAAACACTTCTATGATAGAATATGATGATTTCCATCTCTACCGAAGAGAACAAGTATAAGTAGGCTTTAGAGCAACAAAACAGAAATTATTAAAAGTAGAAAGAAGAAAGGTCGTTAACGTGAAATGCTGAAATGGTTAATGGGTGTGGGCGCAACTCAGGTTGTTAGGGAATGCCAAAGATGGTCTAAGTATCATATGGTAGAGAACTAAATAAGAGAAGCTAAAAAGATTCCATCTCACCCAATAATTGCTTACTTATCTATACTTAATGTTCTTTTCATTTCGATCCAGGAAGACTCCAATCTTCATAATAAGCACTTTATGGAACAAAGATAAAGATAGAAAATATTCATTGCAGTCCATAAAACCAAATCTGCATCATTATCAAATGTTTTAAACATGACTTTTGTGGAAATAAATGAAGACCACCCAAATGAGAACAAGCAAGGGCTGTTTCATGAGAGTTGTCTACAGGATGGAAATCAGTTGCCGATGCTTGTGTTAGACAGAGGCTCAGAGGCAGGCAGAAGAAGGGGAAAAACTATAGAGTAGGAAAGAGGGCAGGCTTCAAGCATGTTCTGATTGGACACCATTATCATGGGGAAGCTGTAGGTGGGCTGATATGGTCCCCCTGGCTGCTTTAATGTGAACCAAAGAAAGGATGGACAAAGCTGGGTGTCCTGTCAGGAGACCACCACAGAAGCCCAGGTTGGAGATGTTGGTGACTTGAATGGGAGGGTAGCAGCCAAGGCAAGTAGATATAACTGGAATCTCGGGATGCTTTGAAGGTAGGGCCTAGAGGATTTCCCAACATAGTAGATCTGGATTTTGACAGCAAGAGTGAAGGCAAACATGGCTACAGGGGTTTTTGGTCTGAGAAACTAGGAGGTCAGAGGGGAAATTGATGGAGATGGTAAAGGCTGTGGGTGGCATGATGGGTGGGGTGAAAATGGAAAGCTAAGTTTAGGACACCTTTAGGTCTGTGAGGTCAAACATCCCAACGTAGAGGTCAAGAGGCAGTTGCACATAGAAATGAGGAGGTCAGAGAGAGGTTGAAAGACAGGGCTAGTGAAGTCTAAGAAAACAAGGCCCTCTCACCTCCTGTAAATCAGATGGAGTGATGCACAGGATCTCAGAGGTGCTTGGCTCTTCCATAAGTTTGTCCGTGTTGCTTCCCTGTAATACCCGAGGATGCCTGGGGTGGGGATTTTCAACCTCTCATGACTGGAAAATGTCTGAACTCAGAGCTACCCTCATCTGCTCTGGCTGCTCTAACAAACAGCACAGGCTGGGTGGCTCAAACAACAGACATTTGTTTCTCATAATTCTGCATCTTGCAAGTCTAGGAGGTACACAGGGTGGGTTCTCCAGGCTCTCTCCTTGCCCTGCAGATGACCACCCGCTCATGGTGTCCTCATGTGACCTTTTCTTTTCATTCCTGTATCCCCACTCCTCCCTCTTTGTCTTCTTATGAGCACACCAGACAGGTTGGTTTGGGGCTCCACCCTAAGAGAATCATTTTAACTAAATATCTCTTTCAAGGCCCTGTCTGCAAATATAGCTGTGTTCTAAGACACTGGAGGTTAGGGCTTCAGCATATGAATTTGGGGGAGGAGGGGGACATAATTCAGTCCACAGCAAGAGTTGAATCCAGCTCTCCTCCCCCTCCTCATCCTTGTCCTCCTCCTTGTCCTCCTCCTCCTTCATACTGGGGATTGAACCCCCAAGGCCATTCTACCTCCAAGCTACACCCCCAGCCTTTTTTACTTTTCTTTTGAAACAGGGACTCATTAGGTTGCTGAGAGTCTCACTAGGTTGTTGAGGCTGGCCTCCAACCTATGGCCCTCCTGTCTTAGCCTCCCAAGTACTGGGAATACAGGTATGCTCCACCACGCCCAGCTGAATCCAGATTTCCCAATCCCAAGTTCATTCCTATTTCCAGTACACCACAGAAACAGAGAGTCTTATTGGCTCAAATTATCATCTACTTGGTCAGTCCTTCCCTGACCACCTCGTTTAAAATAAAAATTGCCACATTCCCTGAGGGAAATTCCCATTTCTTTTCCCTACATGTTTTTTTTTTCATAGCTATCTTTTAAAATAGCATATATTTTCATTTATTGTACATGTTATCTAATTTCCCCCATCAATATGTAGTTTTTGAGGAAGGGGGGGGGGTTCCTCTTTTATTTACTGCCATATCTCTGGCACACGGAGCCTCTCGCATCACAGGTGCTCAATAAATATTTTTGATTGCAGGTATGAATGTGTAGATGGATAGATAAATCTAAGTAAAATATCTTAACCCACTTGAATTCTGGGACTAGATAAGCTATCACTTAGCAAAGCAAGAGTAGAGTTATGTACATTTTGAAAACAGGGCCTCCATATGCCCGGTCATATAAATAATCCACACAAGCGAACAAGGGATGGCAACCTCCCAGAACCACTGAGCTTTTCTTCCATTGCAACTTTTTTTTTTCCTGTGTGTTCCTTGGGCTTTTCAGACTGGAGCCTTCCAGCACAGAATTTCTGCTTGTTGTGTCTCTGCAAGGCAACCATCAAACATGTAATGTCACCAAACAGAACCCATGGAGAAACAGTTGCTAAGTTAGCGGGAGTTGATCAAATTCCTGGAACCTTCCTCCAGAGCCCATCTGCAAAACGGGCCTTGAGGGTGACAGTCGTGGATCCTGCGTGGGAGTACTCACATTCCTGTGTGCCTGTCTCCAGTGGGATTGTCTTGTGCTGGGAAGAAAAGTTGTTTTTTTTTTTTAAACAACACAATACTGGAATGAGTTCTTCTATCTTCTGGCAATCCATCTTGTAGTGTGGGCTGGAAAAAATAAAGTTGGAAGAGAGAAGAAGAGCGATTCAGTAAATACAGCAAAAGCAAAAGAAAGTAAGGAGGGTGTTGGAATGCTTGCTGTTCAGGAACAGACAGGCAGAGCTATTGTGTTTGTAAGTGACTATTTCCCATCTCCCTTCTGTAGCAGGCTTCTATGGCTGTTATAACAATGTACCACACACTGGGGGGCTTAAACAGCAGAAAGGCACCGTTTCATAAGACTAGGGGTTGGAAGTCTGGAATCAAGGTGTGAGCAGGGCTACATGCTTCTGTAACCTATAAGGGAATCCTGTCACACCTCTTCCTGGCTTCTGGGGGATTACTAATATGTTTTGGCATTCCTTGGCTTAAAGCTACACAGCTCTAGTCTCTTATCTTTATCAGTGTATGACCTTCTCCCTTTGTGTCTCTGTCTTCACACGGTCATCTTCTTAGAAGGGCACTAATCAAGCCAGGCATGGTGGCTGGAGGATCCCAGATTCGAGGTCAGACTCAGCAATTTAATGAGACCTTATTTCAAAATTTAAAAAAAAATAAGCCAGGCATGGTGGCACACACCTGTAATCCTAGTACTTGGGAGGGTGAGACAGGTGGATCAAGATCAGCCCCAGCAATTTAGTGAGACTCTCAGCAACCTAGAGAGACCCTGTTTCAAAACAAAACATAAAAAGGGCTGGTATGGTAGCTCAGAGGTAGAATGACCCTGGGTTTAATTCCCAGTACCACAAATAAAGAAATAGATAAATAAATGAATTTTAAAAATAAAATAGGCCTAGGAATGTAGATCAGAGTTAGAATGCCCCTGGGTTCAATCCCCAGTACCAATACATACATATATACATACATACATACATACATACATACATACATACGTAAAATAAGGGCACTAATTATCTCACAGTAGGGACCCATTCTTCTCCATTCTGACTTCATCTTAATGTATTACATCTGTAATGACCCTAACTCCAAATAAGGTCATATTCTGAGGTACTGAGGATTAGAACTTCAACAGATTGGTTTTCTTGGGGAGTGACAGTTCACCCCATAATACCTTCCTAGGATATGGAAGGTAGAGAGAACATCAAAAGTAATTAATTTAATCAGGCATTTTTTAAGCTTCTCTTTATAGAGCCAAAATCAATCTTTTTCCTTTTAATCGTCCATGAATCCTCATTGTTAAGGGACTAAAAACTGGGGACATCTGGGAGTAGGTGAGAATGTTAGTGTTACTGTCCAAACCAGGAGTCAGAATAAAAAGAAAAAAAGGAAGCAAGGTCAGGGATGACCCTGTGTTAGTCCCCTTTCTGACACTATAACAAACACTTGGATAATCAACTTATAAAGAGTGGGAGGTCCTTTGGCGGGTGGTTCTAGAGGATCCGGTCCATGATGAAGTGTACCTGTTGCGTTTAAGCCTCCAGTGATGGCTCCAGGTAGCAATGGCGGGAGGATACTGAGGAAACTGTTCACCTCCTGGCCAGGAAGCAAGCAGAGAACAAGTAGGGGACCAAGGTCTCACAGTCTCTTCAAGGGCATGGCCCCAGAGACCTGAAGACCTCTTAACCAGAGGTGCCTGCGCCTTTGAAAGGCTCCTCCATTTTCCAATAGCCCCACACTAGGGACCAAGCCTCTAAGACATGGGCCTTTGGGGGGCATTGAAGACCTAAACTATAGCATCCCCTTGGTGAAAATATGCCATGAAATAAGTAAAATAATAAATGCTGCTATCGGGACTTCAGTTCCCATAGATAAAATAAATAAATATAATCCAAGCAGACTAAAATTGAGTTGTCCAGCTTGAAGGACTGGGCAGGGGAATATGGAGGGGGGATCTCACCAATTGGCTTCCTCTTGCCCAAGGTCCCTCAGGCATAACTGGATTGGCTCCCTAATTTCTTTCTTACACAGCATCTCTGAGCACCAAAACAAGGTGGGAAACCAAAAAATAGGTGCGGGTGTGCATGCCAGTTCGCCAACCTGGGTGTGTAGGGAGACAGCTCTCCTTATTTTTGTACAGTTCAGCTTGGATGCTCTTTCAAACATTCTTCCAGAGAGCAGAAGATGCATGCCAATCAATGAAGTATTCAGTCAATCAATTTATTTACTTTGTTTGTTTGTTTATGGTGCTGGGGATTGAACCCAAGGGCATTCTACCCCTGAGCTACACCCTTAGCCCGATTTTATTTTATTTTTACTTTGAAACAGGGTGTCCCTAAGTTGCTGAGGGTCTTGTTAAGTTGCTGAGGCTGGCCTTGAACCTGTGATCCTCCTGTCTCCGCCTCTCGAATACTGGGATGACAGGCGTGCACCACCACGCCCGGCTTCAATGAATTTATTTCCTAAACTGCCATTCCCTGAGTCATTCCTTTGTGATTGGGAGGACAGGAGAAGGATGAGCCAAGGTCTGAGGTCATGGGACTGTCACCCACCTGTGCTGGCCTGTGTGTGGGCACTTGCATGACCATAAAGTCCTGGAGTCGTCAGATCACACTGTCCTTCTTTTTCCCACCTGACCCTGGTCCTTTTCAGCTAGTTTGTGACCACTCAGAAATGAGAGGGACATTTGACTTCTTCTGGAGCCCATTTTGGCTCTTTCTTGAGTCAAATAAGCATAAAGAAAATCTCTCTGTTCTCCCCTGAGCTTTCCATCACACTTACCCAGGGATTACGCCCAGGGCCACTTCTCAGGGTCAAAGAGAAAGATGCTAACGTGGAAGTGGAAAAGACAGCTTTCTCCCCATCAATATTCCCCCATATCTACCGTTGATGTTATCAGCTCTGCGGGGCTTTGAAGCGTAAAGACCCCTTCTCTGCTTCCCTCTTGTACTAACTATTCTCTGAAGGAGTGAACATTTCCCAGCCCCGCTTGTGTAGGGAATGCCAGGGGATAAAAAGGAGCAAGGGGGAATGGAAAACACATGGGTTGTGCATTCAAACATGACCCCACAACACGAACATCACATTAATAACCAACATCTGTCAACCATCAAGTAATTTGCAAATTGCATCCTGTCTGGGACACCATTTGAATTCCATGAAATCATTCAGAAAACAGACCTCCCTGTTTCTTATCCAAATTAAGTGGGACCGGGAATGCAAAACTTGTAGCACAATGCCTAAAATAGAGTAATGTTGGATAAGTGTTACTAGTACTCATAAAACTATTGTTATTTTCCCATTTGCCTGGTGTGGGCAACTACATTCTTTGTTATTCTCCTGGACAGCCCTGGACAGCTGTCTTTGAACTTCTCCTCCTTCCCCATATGAAAGGTGACATCCCCTGGATCCTAAACTCTTTGAAGTCGTTCTTTTTTATCTTTGTCAAGGGAAATGCCTCCAAGATAACTAAAAACCACAGATAGGACCCATGTGGAATGCTTGATTTATCAGTGGCAAATTAAAAAAAAAAAGAGGTTGAATTGAATTGTGAGCGTAGTAAAGGACTTAAAATTACATTAATGAGCTAAAAATCAACGCTCCGTCTATGAACTGGGGAAAGCCTTGGGACAACATGAGCAGAAACAGCGCCCCCTTTCACGCACAGAGGTGACGATGTTTTTTGATTAATTTTGTCATTTCATTTCCCTTCCGTTTCTTGGCCTCCAGCCACAGAAGCTCTTGATCTGGACAATCAGAGTCTTTCTTTGTCCTTTGTTTTCCCAGTTAGCAGCAATCCTACCCTAACCACCGGATGAAAATGTGCTTTTTTTGGTGGCTCCTTACTGCCTCGGAGAACTGTCCCAGAGGGGTTTGGGTGGCTTCTGTCAAAGGGGAGATGAACGGGAGAGCTAAGCTGAGTTTTGGAATCACACTTGGGTGGTTCCTCCCCTAATTGTGAATGCACTGCTCTCAGCAACTATAGGAAGGCACTCTTCAAAGACGGGGCGCTTCAAAGATTTCACAGTGCTAGAGGGTGTTCGCTGAGGCTCAGGATCCCTGCTGGGATGCCTCAACTGAAAGGTCCCGGAACTAGAAAGCGTGTTTCCTTTTAAGATGCCACCCCAGAGAGAGCTTTTATCACATTAGAATAGTTCCTACTGTTCAGGAGAGACTGGGAGCAGCAACTTGGAAAGGAGGCTTCTCTTCTGCACACCATTTGGGGAAGGCTTCCCCAGTTTTTCCTCCCAGCTTAGAAGGCCAGCCTTCTACCACACAGGCCAACAATGCAGTCAGCATTCCTTGTCTGATAGGTACCTATGCAAATGTCTGCTGTAAATTGGGCCGATTGAGGAGATCAGAAAGAACAAAGGCCGAAGTTGCGCAGGTAGTCTCTCCTTATCTGTAGTCTTGCTTTCAACCATTTCAGATACCTGCGGTCAACCACCATTTGAAAATATTAAATACAAATTTCCAGAAAGAAGCAGGTCTTTTTGGGGGGGAAGGAGTACTAGGGATTAAACTGAGGGGCACTCTGTCACTGAGATACACCCCTAGCCATTCTTATTTCTTTGTTTTTCTTTTTTTATTTTGAGACAGGGTCTTGATAAGATGTCCAGGCTGGCCTTGAACTTGTGATGCTCTGGCCACACTGGGATTACAGGCGTGCACCACTGTGCCTGGCAATAATTTGTAAGTTTAAAAATTTGCATCAGTCTGAGTAGCATTGATAACAGGGTGTCTCCTCTTATGGGGGTCTGGTCCAGTAGATTTTTTTTTTTTTGGTACTGGGGATTGAACCCAGGGGCATTCTACCTCCAGGCTGCACCCCCAGCCCTATTTTTTATTCTTTATTTTGAAACAGGGTCTCACTAAGTTGCAGAGGGCCTCACTAAGTAGCCGAGGCTGGCCGCGAACCCAGATCCTCCTGTCTCAGCCTCCCAAGTACTGGGATTACATGCGTGTGCCACCACGCCCTGCCAGTAGATTTTTGATGACTGAAGTCCAAGGACTAATGAAGTGTACAGAAATATGAAAGTTTATTTGTTATCCAAGGAAAGATAAAAAGCAAAAATAGCTTCCCACACACAGGGGGGAGGAGTCCCCCCAAAAAGAGTAACTATTGAAGTTCTTAGGAGGTGAGCTTTTAACCTTTGTTGAAGTAAGCCATCTCCTCTTTTGTGATTGGTCAGAATTGGGTCTTGGGGGCCCAATGTCTTTTGCCCACTTCTAATCCTTAATTTGAATGGTTATCTCAGGGGCTGGTGGGCTCTAATCTCCTGGCCAGTTGTGAGCTCACATCCCCCATCCTCAGAATGCAGCCACAGAAGGGGCTGAGGTTTTGTCTTGATCTCCATAGTCCTTGCCTGGTCTCTGTTACCTTTATATCTTATTAGCCTTCCCTGTTTTTGTTCTTTATACGTATGGCCTCTTTTAACCCTTCTTTTTCCATGCCCTCTGCCCTGCCTTAGCATGATAAAAATTCACACCACCCAGCTCCATCCTGCCCATGACATGAATTATCCCTCTGTCTAGCATATCCACACTGTGTAGGACACCACACATTGGTCACTTAGGCGCCATTTCATTTGTCAGATCTACTGTTGTAATATCGCACATAGTGTTGGTGGTGAAGTAACTCTTACTTTACTTAATAATGGCCCCAAAACACATGAGTAGTGATGCTGTAAATTTGAGCATACCAAAGAGAAGCTATGAAGAGCTTCCTATAACTGAAAGGGCAAGTTCTCCACTTAGTAAGAAAAGAATCATATGCAGAGGTTTCTAAAAACTACAGTAAGAAAAGAAACAAGGTATATATAGACTTCTGTTCTAGTCAGGGCTTCAGGTATCCATTGATAGTCTTGAAAGAAATCCCACAGTGATAAAGGAAGTGTCTTTAGTATTGTGCTTGATGTGTGTTCATTGATTTGTGTGGGTGTTCACATTACAATGCCTTCCAGTAAACTGGGTATGGTGATGCACACCTGTAATCCCAGTACTTGGGAGGCTGAGACAGGAGGGTCACAGGTTCAAGATCAGCCTCAGCAACTTAGCGAGACCCTCAGCAACTTAGCGAGACCCTGTCTCAAAATAAAAAATAAAAAGGGCTGGGGGTGTAGCTCGGAGGCAGAATGCCCTTAGGTTCAATCCCCAGTACAAAAAAAGGATTTACTCATTTACTCAAACCTTCAAGAAGGACTGTTAAACATCCTCCATGTATCAGGGGCTGTGCTGGACCTGAGGATAACCAGTGAGCGCTAATTGAATAAAGACCACATCTGAATAGCAGGAGATTGAAAGAGGAAACTCACCATTTACCAAACTCTAAGCACTGATTTTCTTAACCTAAGTCTTTGTTGTAGTCCAACTTACTGCTATGAACTCCTACGGTAATGGTGCCTTTGTGCGAATTATATATTTTTATTTTCCAAGACAAGATCTATTTTAGTCAGCCCTTCATGTAATGGTAGTGTTTATCAAAACTTGCCCTTACCATGACATGGAAGTAGGCATCCTTCACCATGGAACTAGAAAAGGAGTCTGATATACCCTTTTTTGTAATGTTCTTCCTTGCTGAGGGTTCATCTCTGAGCTTCACGTGGGTAGAGAAGCATGAGTGGTGTGGTGCAGTTATATCGACTTTGATTTTGTCAGCCCCGAGATGAATAAAACCAAGCAGAAGCATAAAGGAGGAAGCAGGGCTGCTATGGTGAAGCTCCCACATCCCTAGCAGGCCTGAAGGTAGCTGTGAACTAAGGGCATTGCCAACGATAGCAGGCAAACCACCAGACAGAAGCTGGAGACCTGAATGCTAACCAGCTGACATGTAAGTAAATCAGCCCTAGTGCAGGTTTCTTGCTTCTGTTTGGACTTTGTGATAGGTGTGGTTCTGACCAAGGGGAAGATAGTTTGTGAAGGCTCGTTTGCGACAATATTGTGTACAAGTCAAGAACATAGGCTCTGCTGTCCACGTCTGGATTTGCAACCTAAGTTCTCGTTCTTTGGCTACCCAATGGAAACGTTCTTTCACTCCCAGGCTTCTGTTGTCTCATCTATACTTTATTGAGGTTGATGATAATCAAAGCACCAGCCACGAGAGTCTTTGATTCAAAATCTACTCATTCTTAATCAAAGTCAATGTTAACAGCTGTATTGGAGGATGACTGGCATACAGTCATCTTTATATATTTAAAGTGTGAAGTTACATAAGTATGGACATATGCTTATATCCATAAAACTCTCACCATAATCAAGATAAAGAACATACATCCTCTAAAAGATTTCTTACACTCTTATATAACTTTTTCTTTCCATATTTCCCCATACCACCTTCACAGGCAGCTACTGGCCTGCTTTATGTCCATATAGATTGGTTCAAAGGTTGATAAATAGCCACTAAGTTATAGTGAGAAAGGAGGAAGAAGTTCTCATAACCATACTTCATATCTTCTGGGGTTTTTTTTTGTGTGTGTGTATATTTATCTTATTTTATTTTTTGTGGTACTGGGGATTGAACCCAGGGTCATTCAACCTCCAAGCTACACCCCAGCCCTGTTTTTTAATTTTGAAACAGGGTCCCACTAAATTGATGAGGGCCTTGCTAAGTTGCTGAGATTGGCCTTGAACCTGAAATCCTCCTATCTCGGCCTCCCCACTAGTGGTATTACAGGTGTGTACCACATGCCCAGCTCATATTTATTTTAAATAATAGTCCTCCTAATTGGCATGAAATGGTAACCCACTGTGGCTTTGATCTGCTTGTCTATAATGATTAGTGATGTTGAATATCTTTTCATATGCTTATTGACTATTTGTCTAACTTTTGGAGAAATGCCTATTTAAGTCCTTGGTCAGTTTTTTAAATTAGCTATGTTGTTGAGTTGTAAAAGTTCTTTGTATATTCTGAACTTAATCTCTCATCAGATATATAATTTTCAAATATTTTCTTTCACCCCAAGGGTTCCTTGGGGCTCTGTTGATAGTATCCTTCTTCCTTGAGTTTTTGCCTGGCATCTCCCTCAAGTATATATATTTGTCTTTTAGAGATTACCATCCTTCATTGCTTAATATTCAATGTCTTGAAAAACTATTGGTTCATATATTTTGTCCAGTGTTTCTGTTGTTTCCAGTGAGAAACTCAATCCAATCCCTGTTACTTCACCCTGGCTAGAAGAAGGTCTTCTCCTAATCTATTTTTTTTAATTAACCAAACAATGCAGTGATTTCTAAGGGCAGACCATAGAAACATTTGGGCTCTTATTCTGAACAGAAATATTTGCCAAAAGCAGTCAACACGACATTCTCTTCACACACAGAATGGCAGTATAATCTTCCACTCTCTGAGATACTCAAATGCATTTAATGTTTACTACTGCACTGAAAAAAAAACCCAGATTATCAAAAAGTCAAAAAGCACAAAATGTCTTGTTCATTTCCCACAGTATTTTGTTATCATGGAGAGGCTGAAATACTCTTCCTCCACCATGTGTCCCCAACCTCCTGGTCTTCCCCTGGAGACCTCAGAATAGGCCACCACCCTTGAAATTGTATAAGCAGATCTGTTGACAGGAAATCGTTACCCTACCCTACCCAGATGGTAATGTTAGTTTGAGGACCATTGAATACCGGGACTTTCTCCAATTTATCACAATTAAACACCTGTGCTGAATAAGTTGCACAGCTCCACTGTGGATTGGAAGCCACAAAGTGGTAGCCATCAAAATCCCTTTTTTATTTAGTGGGATAAATGGTGTGAGGGCCCTCCAGATGTTGTTTAAAGATAATGTGTGATCAGAAGAGCAGGGAGGTCCTCTAGAGGCTTTGCAGACTTCAGTGAATCCTCCTGCCTGCATCCTTCTGGCTGTGCCTCCAACAGGGGTGACACTCTGTTTAAAGTTAAATACTGAGAGATGCTACATTCCTGCTTATCATATCCTTACTGTGGCAAGCCTACCATATGTTGTCCTGGACAAGGCATACAATTTGCACACCGTGTTGCCTAAGGATTAAGAACATGGGCTTGGACATCAGACAGGCCCAGACTCAAATCCCAGTGGTATCATTGACTGACTGTGTGACCTGGGACATAGTACATAAGCATTCATAGTACATAAGCATCTACTTCCTATTTAAAAAAAAACACAAAAACATAATGCAGGACTTCTGTGAAGATGCGATGAGATATTAAATGTAAATGGACTGGGTGTGGGTGGCACATGCTTGTAATCCTAGAACACGGGGCGGGGGACTGAGACAGGGGGATCACAGGTTCAAGGCCAGCCTCAGCAACTCAGTGAGACTATTTCAAAATTAAAAAATAAAATAGAGTTGGGGGTATAGCTCAGAGGTAGAATGCCCCTGGGTTCAAACCCTAGCACCAAAATAAATAAGTAAATACACAAATATACAGTTCCTAGTTAGCACTAAATACAGTTAGCAAATTATGAACTACAACTTGATTAGAGAAACACTTGATTAGAGAAACACGAGAAGTCCCTATAATGGAAAGCTTAGAGTTTTAGGAGACAGAAACAAAATTAAGGGAGCAGAGTAAGGAGGATGACTAGCCAATATGACCTATTTTAGTGATGGTCAATATCTCATTACACTGTAAATTATGGATTCTGTATTTATAGCATCCATTTAGTACATTCCTAATAAATAGTAGGCACCAACCAAGGTTTCCTATTAATTCTTACAGCCACCATGTGAGATATGTGCATTCTTGGCTTCATTATATAGAAATGGAAATCAGGACTCAGAAAAGGTTAAATGTTTTGCTGGACCTGTGCAATGGATAGGCGGTATAAGTAAGATTTGGGTTAGGAATTTTTATTAAGTGTGACAATTTTGGTAGATAGTGTAAAAGATGTGTTTTATGGAGGTGATTATTCATACTGTATTGTCAGGACAGGTAGAGCCGTGCTACAGTAACAAATAGCCCCTGGATTTCAGTGGCACAGAGTTCCACGTCTTCTTCACTGAGCAACCCAGGTTGCTGAATTATCTAACTTTTATGCCTAAACTCCAGGAGTTCATGACACCATCTCCTTCCCTTTCTCCTCACATCCCCACCTCTCTTCAAAAATTAATACCTCTTTGCAAGCAGTTTAAACACGTTTTTGAAACACTTTTTTGGGCATGGAAAAATGTAATTTGCAAACCAACATCTATCTATTTCACTGACATTTTGAAGAATAAAAGATGCCTATGAAAACACTTTAAGCTCCTTAAAAGCAAGAATCATATCACATTCTAGATATTACAATAACCGTGCTTCCTGTCATCTTGAATTGCCTAGTTTCAATATAAAGCATCCAAATCAAAATCAAAAATAAGGCTTGACCACAAGAAATTTTCCAAGAGAGTTTTTATTAAAGTTTTTTTTATGAAAGGGCAGAAGTTCAGCTTAATCTTCAGCAGAATGAAGGATTGCAACCTATGACAATGTCTAAAAAAGATATTGAATTTGGTTTTGACAGATGAGCCAAGTAAATTTTGGCTTTGCCTGTGCATTGGAAGAAGTCTCTAGAAGGAGAGAATTAAAAGAACTGGTGTTGGTTGCCATACTGTGTGTGCAAGGACCCACCCTGTTTCTGACCCATGACTATGATAAATTTGTGCTTTTCCCCATCTGTCAGGGCCAGTCATGGGCCATGCATTTAACAACTAAATTTGCCTATAGAAAGGACTATTGACCTTTGGATTTCAAAGGACAAGGATTTAAAAGGACACTCATTCCAAAATACACCATTTAAAATGCGTGTCCCTGTAATTCTCTTGCAGCAGCCATACACATGCAACCCACTGCCAGGTCACAAGGAAAAGAGAAAATATCTTCCTGAGTGGGAGATACAAACAGGATTTGGAAGCCCATAGAAATAAGATCCAATTTCTCTTGACTCTTACTTCAAGCCATTGGTATTGGTGTCATCATTACAGGTTGCTAAAATAGCATACAATCCTGGTGAGATGGTTCTTTAAAATAATATAATTTTAGAAGCATCTTTTGTTTTTTTTAAACAACGTATTCAGGGAAGGGGATGAAGGGATCCATTCTCTTGCTCTTCTCCCTTCAGTTTTGGGCATTTAGAAAGAAAAATCCATATTTGTTCTTTTTCCTAGACAGCTGCCACTGTCTTTTTTTTTTTTTTTTTTTTTTTTTTT
>PVJS01040910.1:0-18203 GCA_004027185.1 Glis glis
AAGCGGGGGGAGGGACACCAAGAGCTGTGTGCATGTATGTTAACACCAAACTGATACTCATTGTGAAGTGAGACTACAATGCACCAATAAAAACATAAAAAAAAGAAAAATAGCCAGTAAAAAAAAAAAAAAAAGAAATAATAAAATTAGCTTGAACTGTGACTGATTTTGTCAGAAATTGGAAAGCTCTTCTCCTAATCTATTTCCTTGGCTCTTTGGGCACAAAGTAGGAGTTCCTGTTTTTAGATTCTTAATGGCTTTATCAATGAGTTCAAGGCAACACAGTGTGAATAGAAATAATGCCCCACATCACATTAATTGATTCTCAGTTTTACTTGCTGAGCTCTAGGAAATAAAACTGAGAACCTATTAATGAGCAAGCATCATGTTGAAAAGATATTGCGCAGTAAAGGAAACCACTGAGTCTGAAGAGAAAGCCTACATAATAGGAGAATATCTTGGCCAGCTACTCCTCTGAGAGAGGACTAATATATACAATACATTAAAAAAACTTTTAAAAATTAACACTGAAAAAACAACTAACCCAATAAAGAAAATGGGCAATTGAACTGAATAGACACTTCTCAAAAAATAAATACAAATTGAGAATAAATATATGAAAAAATGTTCAACATCATTAGCAATCAGGGAAATGCAAATTAAAATGACACTGAGATCTCATCTAACTCCACTTGAAATGTCAATCATCAGGAATACAAATAATAATGTTGATGAGGATGTGGGGAAACCGGAACCCTCATATTATTGGTTGGGATGCAAATTAGTTCAACCACTATGGAGAACAGTATGGAGGTTTCTCAAAACACTAGAAATGGAGCCACCGTACAACCCACCTATACCACTCCTCAGTATCTTTCCAAATGAATTAAAGTCAGAATACTATAGTAATACTTGTATATCCATGTTTATAGCAACACAATTCACAATATCCAAATTACTGAACCAACCTTGATGTTCATCAACAAATGAATAGATCACAAATTATGGGATATACACACAATGGATTTCTACTCAGCCATAAAGAAGAACAAAATTATGTCATTTGCAGGAAAATAGATGGAACTTGAAAATAACATGGTAGGTGTGATCAGCCAGTCTCAGAAAGTCAAGGGTAAAATGTTTTCTTTCATTTGTGGAAGCTAGAGAAAAAGTAGGAAACAAGAGGCACTTTAGATAATTGGAGAGAATGAACAGTAGAATAGTGGAAGGGATAGGAGAGGGAAGGGAGTGGAAGTAATAGAGGGAGAAAGAATAACTGATGAAGGAAATGGTGAAATGATGCTATGTCTGTATATGTCTACCATTCACAAACATGTGTGGGGACGGGTGGGTAGCAGGGTGATATCTGAAGGAAAACACACCAAGACCTATGTGCATGTATTTTTATATTACTTTAAACCTCATTATGATGTATAATTACAATGTATGAATATTTTAAAAAAGAATAAAAATGAATAATGCTGGCTTAGCTTTTTTATTGGTGCATTGTAATCATACATTTTGATGAAGTTCAGGGTGGTAGAGGCATACATGCACACAGTGCTCATTTAGTCCTCCCCCAGTTCCCACCCTATTCCCTCCCTCTACCTTCCTTCCCATGCTCAGCATAGCATTTGACTTTGATGAATTTGTGTATGTACATCATGTCCATTGAGGTGTTTCCCTCTTCCCCCCTCCCATATTCCTCAGGTCACCTTCTTCACTCATCTCCTCCTTTGTCTGGAGTCCCTCCTATGTCCCATTTTCTCCCTAGCTTCTGTGTATTAGGGAGAACATCCAGAACATCTTACTTTACACTCTGTGACTGACTAAGCTCTCTTAGCGTAATGTTCTCCAGTTCCATCCATTTCCTTGCAAATGACATAATTTTGTTCTTATTTATGGGTGAGTAAAATTCCATTGTGTACATATGCCATAGTTTTGTAATCCATTCATCTGTTGATGGACATCTTGGCTGGTTTCATAGTTTGGCAATTGTGAACTGTGCATCTATAAACATAGATATGCATGTATTACTCTGGTAGTTTGGTTTCCATTCTTTTGGGTAGATACCCAGAAGTGGTATTGCTGGGTCATATAGTAGGTTCATTCCCATTCTTCTGAGGATCCTCCATACTGTTTTCCAAAGTGGTTGCACTAGTATGCAGTTTTAAGGATTAAGCTCAAGGACATTCTACCTCTGAGCTACACCCTAGGATCTATTTTATTTTATTTTTTTTTACTTTGAAGCAGGGTCTCACTAAGTTGCTGACAGTCTCTCGAAGTTACAGTATGCTGGCCTCAAACCTATGATTCTCTTGTCTCAGTCTCCTAAATAGTGGGATTACAGGCATGCACAACCACACCTGGCTCAAGCAATGCCTTTTGTAACAACAACAAAAAATTACAAAGGACATTTTCGTTTCACTATGCTTTGTTTCCCAAAAGTGTAGAGTCTGAGCGTACCTAGGTTTCTTAGCAGTATAGTAAGTTCATATTTGCCATATGAAATATCCTAATACTTCACAATCTGCCCTGCCTCTTTCCAAATATAGTTAATAAGATTAGCAAAAAAATGAAGAAAAGCATTTATGTTTGTCATCATAAGACCAGTCAGACCCCTAAAATTCTAATAAAATGTCCTGATACAGTGTACAATTCCTCCAGATTATAGGCACACATTAATCATCACCAGTTTGTACCAACGACAAGTGGCTTTCTCCTGATAGAAGAAACTTTTGTTATCCTAAAGAATAATAGTAACAGGCTGTATCAATCAAGACCTTAACAGAAGACAAATGGCATTCTACAATTGTATAATTTAAGGAAAATTAATAGGGAGTTTTACAGAATATATGATATTAGGAAGCCACCAGGGGTAATGCTACCCCACGGCAGCTACCAGCAGGGTGCCCTCATGGTCCCTCTGTATGTATGAAGAAGCAAGGAGAGGAAATGATCATGCAAAACTGGAAAAGAGAGAAATGCCAAAGACCACCTGACAGGAGCTGTGCCAAACTCAACCCTGGCCTCAGGATGGTGGCAATGCTAAGTGGCTTTTAGATGGACACTCAGGAATAAATGTACCAAGCTTTCAGTCTCTCTATTCACTTTGTTGGGTCTTTCCATTGCCTAAATTCACCCAAGCCAAGAAGGTAGGACCTATATTTGAAAGACAGAAGGATACATTCAACCTGAGGATGGTATAGAGAGGAACAAGGTGTTCAACACATGGTGCCATTGCCCAGAAAGGCAACAAAATTTTCTAACTGCACTGAATTTATATTACTCCTTCTATTGTATACCAAAGTATAGGATTTATCTATAGAACCCAAGGAAAATATAAGAATAAAAATTAAAGCTTTATCAACAAAGAATTTGGCAATTCAGTAAACACAGATTTTTTTTTGTTAGCACGAGGAACGAGAAAAGAAAAAAAAAGAAAAAAAGCCTTAACAGAATTTTTGTTGTATCTATTAGGTATCAGAAATAAGTTTCACCTTATTTTAGTTTCTCACAAAATTTTCCTGTTCAACTATTTCTACTGGACTCTGGAATGGAATCTTTAATTTGAGTTTAGTTCATCTTTTCTACTCTAAAGATTTAAGCCAATCTGAAATAATTTCAAAGCATCTTGCTTTCCCAATTGGGACTAGTGCCTTTCAGTGGCAGATGTAGGAATCCATTCTGATTAGTACTTTGTGATTGATTGATACATAAATCCAGATGAACTCACATTTGTGTGTGTGTGTGTGTGTGTGTGTGTGTGTATGTGTGTGTGTCTGTGTGTGTGGTGCTGGGGACTGAACCCAGGAGTGTTCTACCTCGGAGCTATAGCCCCAGTGCTGTTTTATTTTTTATTTGGAAACAGGGTCTCACAAAGTTGCTGAGAGCCTTTCCAAGTTGCCAAGGCTGGTTTCAAATCTGGGATCCTCCTGTCTCAGCCTCCCAAGTACTGGTATTACAGGCATGTGCCACCACACCCAGCCACATTATCTTTTATTACCTGTAATTTCAAAAATAGGTACATGCTTATTATTTTGCATAGTTTATACTCACAAAGTAATACTTTCTTCAGACATGCAGTTATGAAAAGGCACTATATAATTGATTTGAAAATTAGATGTCATCATAATTATAATAAAATATATAAAACAAGAAAATCATATCCTTTTTACATTTTCTAAAGTAGAGCTAAAATAATGCTCAAAAAAAGAAAAACCTTTTAAACTATTATTCAAAACCTTAACTGGGCATGTAGATGAGAACAACTTTTAAAAGCACATCAATCTCATTGTTAGCATTTCCCGGTCAGCTTCAAAATAGGCTCATTGCAAACTACTTAGTTTCCTTTCTGATCTTTCCTGATCAGCTCCCTCTCCCAGAATCAGAGACAATAAAAATTTATGAAATACTAACAATTATTTCATTTAAACTGAAATTCTCTGTAAATAATCATTTATCTCCTTATATTTTGGTTCCAAACAATACTTTGAAGGTTTTTTTTATAAGGGCTTTAAACTAGAAAGCTTATTATTTAAGTCAGTGTGTTTGAAGTTTTGAATAAGGATATAGTTTTTAAAGATATTTTATGAGTCGGGTATGGTGGCATACAACTGTAATCCCAGTACTTGGGAAGCTGAGACAGGAGAATTACAGGCTCGAGGATAGCCTCAGCAAGTAGTGAGACTCTCATCAACCTAGTGAGACCCTGTTTCCAAATAAAAATAAAAATAAAAATAAAAATAAAAATAGGGCTGGGGTGTAGCCCGGAGGTAGAATGCCTCTGGGTTCCATCCCAAGTACCACACACACACACACACACACACACAAAGATATTTTAAGTTAAGTGTTGTGAACCGAAACTTAATGGGAAAAAAATATAAATGGTCCATGGCGTATATTTTCTAACTATACCATTTATATAATGAAAGTAGTCTAGGGAGTAACCTGTGGTCATTGTCAAACTGCTTCTTTTCAGTGGTGGTGCAAAAGGTGCTAATTGGAACTCTACATACGGCCCTGTCTCTATTCTACTCTAATTGCATGATGTCTTCGTTTTTTCTTAAGATTCTCATTTCCAGCAATTCAATTTGAGATTAAAAAGTGGGAATCTAAGGTATTCTTGTTTTTCTGTTGAAACATCTACTTTTAAACTTAGACTTTTCAAAGAGTGGTGAAAGTTAAAATAATGGACAATCAGATCTTGAATATGTGGCTCTTGACTTAACTAAAGTATTTTTTAATAAAGAAGCCAAACTTCTTTATTAAAATGTGTTCCCTGAACTCCATTCTGTTATTTTTACTTTTATAGCATTCCACTGTTTCTTTATATAATCTTTTTGAAAACTTTGAGAAAAATACTTTATATATACCATCACACCATACAATTGACTATTAGCTGTATTTTTTAAGGTAAATGCCAGAAAATCATTTTTAGGATAGAGAACTGCTGACTGAGGTGGTGCATACCTTTAATCTCAGTACTTGGGAGGCTGAGACAGGAAGATCACAGGTTCAAGGCCAGTCTCAGCAGTTTAGTGAGATCCTGTTTCAAAATAAAAAATAAAAAGGGATGGGGGTATAGCTCAGAAGTAGATCACCGTTGGGTTCAATCCTCACTGCAAAATAAATAAATAGGTAGGTAGGTAGGTGGGTAGATAGATGATAGATAGATAGATTTAATATAGAACAGCTATCTATCTGATTTTTTCTTCTTAAGTAATATTATGGATGCATATTTTTCTTGATTTACCTTCGTCCAATTAAATAAAATGACTATTCCCTCATTAATTTTCAAATTTTCAATTTTTTAAATAGAGTTCTCTATAATTTATCTCAATTGTCTTTTCAATTTTACTTCTGATCTTTGGAATCATCATTGTCCTTTAGCACAAGAATGATTTTCATAACCTATATAATTTTCTTCTTACTTCAACATGGAATTATGTACTTCCCAAAATCTGTTTTTGTTTAATAAAAAATAGGAAAAATATGATTGTTAGTATTCATATTTGATTGTTCTATGTGTGAAAGAATATTTTCCAGAATGAGCATGCTTCTGAGACACTTAGGAACACAACTTTAAATTATATTTTCTTTTAATGTATAGTTAATGAATCTATATCTATTTTAAACTTGATTTAAACTTTATCAAGTCTTTTTGGAAATAATTTTGTGTGTGTGTCTCTTAAAAGTATTTGATATGTAGTATGTACATTTTTATATATTTAACCCCTTAGTCATATTTAAAAGCAATTGTTCCATATTATAATTGCTATTTGCTTCATTTTATAGTCATTTTATTAAGATTATTACATCAGAAATTATTTCCAACTCAATTTTTTTGTTTGTATGTGTTACTGGGG
This sequence comes from Glis glis, assembly GCA_004027185.1. NCBI lineage: Eukaryota > Metazoa > Chordata > Mammalia > Rodentia > Gliridae > Glis > Glis glis. The sequence goes on from PVJS01040910.1 coordinate 6,369, forward strand.
ATTGAACCACAGCATTCTACCTCTGAGCTACACCCCCAGCCCTATTTTATCTTTATTTGGAAATAGGGTCTTGCTAGGTTGATGAGAGTCATTACTTGCTGAGGCTGTCCTTGAACCTGTGATCTGCCTGTCTCAGTCTCCCAAGTACTGGGATTGCAAGCGTGTGCCACCATGCCCAGCTCAACTTTTTTTTTAATATGGGATTTTGCCTTTTATGTTGTACAATAAAGTATGCATTTCTTCATGAAACTATTGCCAACTATTCTCTGTATATGGTTTTCTTAAGAAATGTGGCAATGTGAAAAATGCTACTAAATTTTTAGGTTTCAATAGTCCTATTTTTATTTAAGAATATATAGATAAGGCTAATAATGTGCAGACTGATAGAGATAAAATGATGGTAAGAAAGACCCAGATTTTACAACTTAAGTAAAATAGCTCACTGAGAATACTGGTAGAATTATGTGTTATAGAAATAACATTTGTAGGAGGAGGACTTAAATCCATGCACTCTCACCATTGCCAGCAACATTTGTTGAATTTTGACTTAATATTAATCAAAACCTAAAATATTCAATTGATGTGTTATTTTATTAGAGTTTAGAGTTGAAAAATGTAGAGATTATTCAATGAAAATTGCCTACACTCTTAGGGAATAAATTATGTCTCGGGGATGTTAAAATGGGCAAATCTTTTGGGAGGCTACAGTGTTAGAGAGTGGACTTTAAAATTCAGTACTTAACTTCCAGGTTACATCACCTTCCCAAGTACTATGAGAGCTTTGCTAAATGATGTCAGGTATGGATTTTTTTAACCAAACTTAAAATCTCAGATATAGTTACAGGTTTTATTGCTATACAGGATTGCATTGTGCTAGCTAAGAACATGTTAATCTGGTGATAAATTAAGAGCTAGGTAATTGAGAGAAGTCACAATATCTTTCAAATAAACTAAAATAATAAAATCAATATAAATACTGTCTAGTTCAGAGTCTAAAATAGTATTTTGTGGCTATTGTATTTAGAATGAAAATAAATTTAGCAATGTTAGACAGAGAGAACATTTTAATAAAAGTTTTAATAGGGAGCTAGTTCTGAAGCTATCTAGACACAGAAAATACATACGACACGAGAGGATGAACAAACACCCCTGTGGCTCAGTGTATGAAAGTAAGTCAAGAAACTGACTTACAATACATTACCATAAAATAATTCAAACATATTGGCACAGTGGTTTTTATATAGGCAAATATGCCAGTTGTCTCATTTGGAAAGTTACTTCAAATTGAAAAAAAAATAATGAAATTAGGTACTTCACAAAAAGCCCTTGTTATTCATTTATCTTCATTCCATGTGGAATCATTTGATGTTGATACCTTTCTTTCTGTGATATACTTGATGCTAATATTATTCCAAACTATTTGTCATAAAGTACATTAGAATGAAGTATTTATGTATGCCTTTCACTGGGATTACACTATAAAAACATAAAATATGTTGCATAAGGTAGTGATTAAAGTTATAATTAATTATAAGTTTTGACAGTCTGGTTTAGTGGTGTTATTTCTTAGGAGCAAGGAAATGAATTAAATGACCTCACTTCAAGATCTGCGGTTTTATTACTCCTTTCAGCTTAGTAAGATGTTCATTTTCAGTATTCCCTAATTTTCATTGCAGCATTTTAACTAAAAATCCTTCCAGCTTACTAAACTATCACTTTTGAATTATCTGAAGTGAAATTATAGAGGGAACTGGATGGTATAGTTATATATCGAGTGCTGAAATCCTTTTCATTATGTAACTCCAGAATTGATTGTTAAAGTCTGACAAGGATAATAAACACCCCTAATTACCAAGAAGCACTGTCTCCACAAGCTACTACTCTTTTCTTAAAGGCATTTATGTGCTTTTCCAGGCAGATAGATTTGCTCTGCCTCTTAGCCTGACATAAATTATTTTTATATCAATCTTTCAGAAAAGAGGTTGTCCTCTGAGTGATAGCTATGGGGAATATAGTACCTCTGGGAAAGGAAAATTAATTTGTCTCATTATTTTCTATATCTCACTATTCCCTAAGCTGCAGTACAGCTCAGAAACTTATAGTGGAAGTATAAGCCCCAATAGTTAAGTTTCATGAGCAGACATCGTTAAAGAGCAAAACTCCTTAAAATAAGGTTAGCTCTTGGGAATTGAAAGTAAAGAAAAAGAATAAAGGAATCTAACCAGGAGAGATATTTAATCCAGCTTCATTAGTTTTACTATGACACAATTATATCATCTTGTTATTTGGCTAGAAATTGCAAAATATTAGACACCTCATTAGGGAAATAGGATGTACTATTACCTTTTGGGCAGGAGGGGGTACAATTCTCAACTAGAGAAGAAAAGTGAGCTCCACAAATCACACTCTATATAAACAAACTGCTTACATTAAATTGGCTTGCATGCTTTCCTTAATTCATGCACATTTTTAAATCATGTTAGATTTTTGGATGGTATAGTTTAATTGAACAGACATGAATCTTCAACAAATAATATAATCTACCTGATAGGCTCTTTATGCCTAAGTATGAGGATCTCATGATGATACCTTATTTATAATATATATATCATTTCATATACTGTTCAAAGTTATGTACATCATGATAATTGTTATATTTAACCTTTATAGCAACTTACTATACACATATCATTATTATAATTTCCATTTACAAATATGAATGTTGAGGCACAGAGAATTTACATAATTGGCCCAACTTTTCCCAACTGATCATTTGTAGAATGAGTATTTAAATATGTGGTAAGTGTTCCAGAGCTCACCGCTCACAATTATTCTATGTGGTAGCTCTACAGCTGCCTTCATCCATTAAAATATTACAGAAAGTCAAGTTTCTTATGGCTTATAGTATTCTTAAAGTATATGAAGAGACTTACTATAAAAATTGTGGGATTTAATAAAGAATAGAATAAATAATATCTCCCTTGTTTTGTGCTTGGGATTGAAGTCCATGTAACTAGCTAGGTCTCTGAATTAACTTAGGTAAAATTGTTCAGCAAACTTGTTAAACTGATAGTTGCTTTTCTTCACACAGCAACTCGGAATAGACAGTTATTAGCTAACTCTATCTGGCAAAGGAAAGTATGTTTTCAAATATTTTGTATTAGATTTCATGCTGTATAGAAATTGATAAATAGCTCAATATTTAATTAATTACTCACATTTAATTAATTCCTCAAATGCTTATCATCATCATCAATTCCGCTCTCCCTGAAAGGCTTTCTCAGAGAGAGCACATGTTCAGTCCTCTAACATAAGTGAACATCCATGATCACATGTATCATATACTATCCTATTTCTTTGTTCACATTCTGACACTATTTGTAGATTATGAGCAAACTACTGGACAATATAAAATATAAGAAAAAAACTTTAGAAAGATCAATTGCACGTTTTTAAATGTGTTTTAGTAAAGACTGAATAAAATGAAGGAATCCAACAAGATAGGTAAGAAGATGAATTAAATGAGGAAAATCAATGTCAAATGTTTTGTGCCATCAAGAGTCAGCAGAGAAGTGATTGATCTAAAGCTTGAAGTAATTACGATGCCATTATTCACCAGTAGGAATGGGGGCTCAATAATGGGGAGAATCTTAGAGTCCTGTCCTTGAAGTTAGGATATAATGACTGGAACACAATAGTATTCAATTAGCTGCTTACTTTCTATAAATTTCTTCTTTTCTTCTAAGTAGAAGAAAGTCTATAATCAATCTTCAGTCTAGTTTCTTATCCTAATTCAGAGAAAAATTCATTCTCCAGAAATTACTGAACTTAGCATGTAGATATATATATATATATATATATATATATATGTACAGAAAAAATTGAAAACAGTGATAATGAGGAATACCACTATTAATTCAAATGGCTGCTTCAGATTAAACTTTAAAGTGACTTAGAAATTATCTAAATTCAATAAAAATGTTTTTAATGAAGGTGTTTTATAGGTGATTAATTCATTTTAATCCAAGTTCAAGTTCCACTATACAAATTTGTCTATTTTTAACAATTTCTACATTTAGCAAGTTTTTACCCTAGTTGAAGATTGAAGATTTTTCCTCACTCACATTTTTTTCTGTTTTGCTCAATTTTTTCCTTCAGCTATGCAGAAGAATTATTATGACAGCTGAAAATAGAGAATAGCAGTTGAAACTCACCAAACAGTTTGGATTTGGGGACTTGTAAGTTAAACCAATGAGTTGGACAGATTTGTTTATATTTAAGAATATTATAGAACTTTATGGATATTTTGCATGATTTCTGGGATATTTCAATTAATCAATATGCTCTTACAATTCATCACTAGACATTAGGCACTTAGAACAATACTTTTCTACAAGTTTTCTAAGGACACTGTTCACTGAGTTGGTACTATTATTCCACTTGCTAGGAGAATTTTTATAGTTCTTTGTATAATTGTCCTAATTGCATTTAATTAAAAAATGCAGAACATTCATAAGAGGTCTTCCTCTGCATTATATTATAGCCAAAGAAGGGATTAAGTTGATAATTCTTTGATGATATCAGCCAACGTGTTACCATTACTAAATCCTCAGAAGGAATGTTGCACACTTGAAAATATTCTAATAGATTAGAGCTTATGGTTTAAGGTGAAACCACATAAGAATTGAAGCATTTCTTATGAAGCTAATGACAGATCTTATCAGAGTTTAACAATAATGGGTAATGTACAACATAAATGTTGACCATTGAAAGATCAAAATAATTGATTTATTGTTATTAATGGGAAAAATAAAATATTACTTTATTTAATCAATTTTGGCTTATAGAAATTTGGCTAAGTGACATATCTTAAAGTGTGGAGATACTTTAAGGCACCAAGTTTAAAGTAAATTAACTCTTGGTAATAATTCACTTATTAAATAGGAATATTATGAGCAACTACTATGTGAAAGAAAACAATTCACTGAGTAATATCCATAAAACACAAAGAATGATGTGATAAAGGACATTATAATGCACCTTAGCTTATTCTGAGATGCTAAAAAAATATCAAAAAGATGTTCATTTGGCACCTGGGGAATGATCAGGAATCAAATAAAAAGGTAATTTGAGGAAGACAGTAAGAATACTGCAGACAGAAGAAGCAGGGGATAGAGACAACATATAGATAAATAATAGAATATGTGTGGCCTTAAGAACAGTTGAAAGACACCACTAATAATTTGATTTTAATAGTAATAATCATGACCTCTTAAATTGGTAGAGTGTGTACACTGTTCAAGATTATAAAATGAGTTTAATTGGCTATAAATCTATGGTATAGTTCATCTTGTGTTTTTATATTTTAGGGTATGAAGTGGGAAATTTGTAAAGCTCTATTGTAATATTATCATCCACATAAATTGGGAATATCAGTGAGAGTAGAAAGTAAATTTGTTCACTAAGGGTAAGGATTTTTTTTTAATAATAGCTTTCTAGAGTTTATTTTTCAAGGCTTAATTGAAACCTAGACATTTGTGAAGCTGCAGCAAGAAATAAATTACATTTTCTAAGTTCTATTGAAGGAGGTGGCAGAGAAAAGCATGTTTTCAAATATTTTGTATTAGATTTCATGCTGTATAGAAATTAATAAATACTTCAATATTTAATTAATTGCAGAAATCTGTTTTAAATTCCCAACTGCACTACATAATATTCTTGCTGCAGATTATTGCCATTCACTTTAGAAAAGAAATCTAACTATTTTATCACATTTGGGATTTGAACATTTTAAGCAAAGTGGATTTTTCTCATATTCTCTAGTTTCATGGGTCAATAACATTATCCTTTACCCTTTAAAAAGAATCTCTGGTGTAATAACCATCTTATGGACAAGATTATGTAGGGTCTTGGTGAAGGAAAAATAAGGAAATGAAGTATGGGGATTTAAAATTGACAATTTCCTGATGTGGTGAATAAACAGGCCTCACAAAATTCAGACAGAGTTTAGAAGTGAGGCAGCCTTGTGTGGAGCATGTGGAGGAACTCTTGTGACAATGATAGACAGAAATTTAATTTAGAAGAATATAAACTCAATATTCTGAATATGATTACAGTGAAGATTTTCACACTAAACAATGACCAGGCAGGATATACTAGGTCATGAAGGATGTACTGTTATCATGCTGTTATTGATACTAAGTTTATATATCTGAGAAATGTCTTTTTGAATCTGCACAAAGTTTGGCCCAAAAATAAGTGTAAGACTTAGTAGTTGGAAACATATTCCAAATAATAATTTCCATCTTGACCATTATTAGACGTTGACCATATTGAAACACTGGAGTACAGTGAGCTGGGGTATAGATTTTGTGAGTGTGATGCCTGGATTCAAACCCCCCCCCCCGCCTCTACCACCTCCTAGTAATGTCATCTGAGCAAGTTAACCAACCTTAATTTAGTTACATTTTATCATTTTAGAAATAGAACTACATAGTATTTATCACATAAGGTTTAAACATTAATGAATAAATAAAACTAAAGGCAAAATTATAGAGGTGAGAGCATTCCCAATTATGGTGATGGCTTGAGTAAAAGGAAAGAGACAGGGAAAAGTAGATCTTTGTTTGTTTGTTTGTTTGTTTGTTTGTTTGTTTGTTTGTTTTTGCGGTACTGGGGATTGAACCCAGGGGCATTCTACCTCTGAGCTACACCCCCAGCCCTATTTTTTATTCTTTATTTTGAAACAGGGTCTCACTAAGTTGTGGAGAGTCTCACTAAGTAGCTGAGGCTGACTGTGAACCCAGATCCTTCAGTCTCAGCCTCCCAAGTACTGGGATTACAAGTGTGTGCCTCCACGCCCAGCAGAAAAGTAGATCTTGTGGATAATAAAAGGTACAGCAGGCTAACTGGATCGTGGCATATAGGATGAAAATTGAAGAATAAAAAAGCAACAAAATTGGGATGGAATTAATTTTTAACTTCCTAAATTACCAATGAAACATTCCTAATATTGTTCAGAAGGAAGCTTTAAATGGCGGTAAACATAAACCACTCAGTTATATTCAAACCGAAGTTAACTATTCTCATAAATAGAATACTGAACAACAAATATAAAAATGTTGTTAAGACACACCTAATTATGCAAACCTTGTTTATATCTTTCAGTTCATGGGGGGGATGCAACACATGATGTGACATCATTCAGGGTATACTGTTTCAAGATAAGCCATTTCTTATTTTTAATATTTCTTATTTTTTTTAATATTCCAAAGAGAAAAAAATGAGTCTTAATGTCTAGGTGGGCCATAGTTGGGTATACATCCCATCAAATACACCACAGGAAGTTAAAGAAAAGTAAAGTGTCTTTGCAAAACTTTCCATAAGTTTACAGTCAAATTTTATTCCCTACTATATAAATAGCAGCCATCGCCTTGCACTACAAACCTGTCACGTCTCATAAACTTGGCTGAGTGAATTGAGTAGATGGGAAACCTCCAAGGAAACATCAGTTACTGCAATAAGTGGGATCCATGATTCAAGAGAGTTCACTCATAAATATTTTTCCAAAGTCCCAACTTTGTTTTGGGAGGAATCAGGATACTGAAGGTGCTGTTAAATGAGTTCCTGTCTCTATTTTAGCACTTAAAGCTGTCCTGAGATATTTATCAATATAACTATAAAAATAATAGTTTTCTGGCTAAATTCCAGGCCAAAAGAAAAAAAATAAAATTCACACACAACCACTTTAAATCCTCCCTGAACATAAAAGCGGATACAGATGTTTAAGGGCTCCTTCTGTTAACGCTTGCCAATAGTTCATCCATGTCTCTGACACCTGAATAAGCAAGCAAGCAAGCAAGAGTGCTTAGCCACAGAGTGATAGTGTGCTTAAGAAAAAGTCTGCAGAATTTGGAACACGCACAAGTTCTGATTCCCGACCTCTAAATAAAAATGTAAAAAGCTAAATGAAACAACTTAGAATTTATGGTGATGCTTCTATATTTGTGCAGGTGTAAAGCATAAGGTAGCCAAGAAAAACAGTAATGATCAGATGAAAGGCACGAACCCAAGAAAAGGACGTGTTAATGAGCACATTTTAAAGTCTGGGTTCACAAACTTAACCGAGATTGGGCAAGCCAAATAACTCAAAAGTGTGAATAAAGCCAGGTGTAGGCATATGGTAGTTAGTAGGACCAAAGAGCCTAGTAAAATATGCCTAGCTAGCAATATTCATATTCATGTTATTTTTAACATTTTACTGGCCAAACAAAACGAGCTGGCAGCTGATTCTGGCTCATAAGCCACCCATTTAAAACCTGTGCTTTCACACGTTTCCTTATATAAATTTGTAAATGTTCTTATTTTTTTTTTTTTGCCTTCTGACTCGTTTCCATTCATGTCACCATATCCCTATATAAGCTCATCTAATGACAGTGGTTATAAATCACACTTCCTATATGCCAGCCACCAATTTAATCTCTACAATGAGACCATGAGGTTACCCCCGCCCCATTCTTCATATAAGGAAACCTATCTAAAATCAAACTGCCAGTAAGTGGTATGGCTGGGATTGTCTCTTGATCTAATTCAATGACTGCATACTTATTTCGTGGTTAGAAAAAGGATCCAAGGTGCCTATAATGATAAATACCATCCCAGAAACTCTCCTAAACATAATGAAAAGGCTAAGTAAAAAAAAAATAAGGTACAGTAAAAAAGGGAAAGGTCTATATTATTGAGAAATACTTCATAAAAATTAGATTTAAACAGAACTGTATGACTTCTTAGTTCCTTACATATTTTCAGTATAAGCTTTCTTACCAATGTTTAGGAGCTTTGACTAGTTTGCAATAATAGTGGTTAAAAACAATGTTAAATCTCTTTGTACTGCAAATAAATGAGGTAAAATCTGTTCTAGTATCTACCCAACAAAATGACAGGGATTCTCATGGAAGTTTCCAGTTTCAAGAAGAACAGAGGATGCTCAGTAGGCATACACCTGTCGGGTCAGAAAGATGCCTGATGTCTCAAACCACATGTATCACATTGGTTGTTCTTTCTTGAATGCACTGGGAGTGTGAACAGCTCTTTCCCATCAGCCTGGTGCCATTATTGTTACCAGGTCTCACCTATTCGACTCTATTCTTTTTTTTTTATTTTTGGTACTGAGGATTGAACCCAGGGGTGTTCTGCCTCTGAGCAGAACAGAGCCGTTCTGCCTCAGAGACCCCCAGGCCTATTTTATTTTTTTATTTTGAAACAGGATATAAGTTACTGCGCATTGCGCTCAAACTCACAATCTCCCTCTCTCAGGTTCCCAAGTACTAGGATTATAGACCTACAATACAATGCCCAGCTATTCGTCTCTATTTTTATAAGTCAAAGCTATCAGGTAAGTTAATACATGAAGAAAATAAAAGATAATTTTCAAATAACATATGATTTCATAGGAATAATATTTTTAAAAGATACAACATCTTTATTGTCCTAATAAATGTGGCCAATCTATTGTTACACTGCTTCAGTATCAAGAATCATTTTGGTGATATGAGTTTAGGCATTTGTGTTTTTTTAATTCCTGCTTTGCCATTTGCAAACTATGTACCTTTGACCAATTTCCTTAAGCTTTAAATAATTATGAAGTAAGAATAATGAAAGTATATGTTTCAGATGGTAGTTTTTATTAGTATCTAGTTGGATAGTGTATACTATGACTTGCCTAGTAACTTCATCTCCCTCTTCTTTTCCTCTAGCTCCCCCTCCCCTCTCCCCTTCCCTGTCATTTCTCTCCCTCCTATTCCCTCTCATCTCTCCTTTCCATCCCATTTCTCCCCCTTTCTTTCTCCCTCTTCCTTCTTCCTTTACTTTTTTTTTTGCACACTCTTCCGTCTCCTCCTTGTTCTTCCTCAGCCTCATCCCCTTCCAACTCTTCTTCATGTCTATTAATTCTGTTACTGTAATGGAGATGGAATATAACCACTGATAGTATCTTTGTTACTGTATTTGAAGAAAAAAACAGTGTTATCATGTTGAATACAATTATCTTATGATATTTATGTTCTTAAATATCTGTTATAGGAAGATTATTTTTTATTTCAGGTTGTAAGACTTCTCTGTCATTTAATCAGCTCAAAAAAATCAAACCTTCCTTTATGATTATTTGAGTAATAATTCTTGATACAAAGTAATATTTTGGTGGTGATGATAGTGCCGTTGATGTTGATGAAGATGCTGGTTATACAGATGGTGGTATGACAGTGATGTAATTCAAGGATATAGTAATGATATTTTAAATCCTGAAATTGATTGTTAAAAAAACATTTAGTCGAACCAGTGTTATCTTTTTTTGCCCCAATGGTTCACATAATTGGTTCAGAAAGTGCAATATGTAATATTATTAATTACCACATTTGGCTTTCCCATTCCACTCTTCCTCAATTTAACAAGTGGGAATGGTTTACGTTTCTAGACCTTATAGATAACTGATTGGAGAAATCAACAGACATCTTAAAATTAAATAGATTTATTGAAGTGGCAAAGATATGATGATTGATATTGTATGGCCTGTAAAAAATATAGCATATGACACTAGAGATATGGTAAGAAATTATAACCTGAGTCAAATGTTTTATTCCATACTAATGGCAGTATCTAGAACCACATAATAAAAACTGGTAAGAAATGTGGTTGAAATAATATTCTCATCCCAACATGAAACAACTTTCTGTAAATATCTAGAGAAATTTTAAAAGTCAGCATCTCCCAGCTCGATGCATCCTGATATTCTTCTTGACAATTTGCCAGACAGAGGATGTACAAGATGATCCAATTTGTGGAGGTATGTAATTTCTTCAGTGCCTGTGAAATTAGATCATGCAGAGGGTTATGATAACATGGATTGAGTCTATTTCTGAATTCAAATATCAAGATTACCTCTTACCACATCTGACCATACACATTTACAATGAATAAAATGTAAGTAAGATTAATCAGGCAAAAGAAATATTATAATAATAGGAAATATAATTAAAGATTTAGCATATATTAGATAAAAAGGAAAATATAAAAACATACCAATATAGATATAAATAAGGTGTAAAGGACAATGATGTAAAAATATAAATTGACATAACTGAGTTAAGAACAAGAGAAAATGAATGAAATTAAAATCATTAAATGAATACAGTCAATTTTTGAAATTCTATCCTCAAAGAAACAAAACTTTTAAGGCAAGTTCTAACAGACATTGAATAGAGACATAAATGCAATTTTACAAATTATTTCAGGAAATTAAAGGAGGAAACTCTCTCCATCTAATTTAAAATCCTAATAATAAAATCCTAATACCAAAACCATACAAAGATTTATTTCTTGAAGTAGCTTTGGATTAGAAGACAAAGATTTACCCTTGGAGTCAAAACAGAGTTTAAGAGCAAAGGACCAAGGTTTGAATTTGGGATCTATTATTTACTAACTGACTTTGAGAAAATTATTTATCTATATTTGTTTCTTCATCATCATATTTTGGGATATTTATGTAAGAAAGTATTTAATAAAATTATTATTCTGTATGTACTGTTATATGATCAGAAGGTATATGTTGTGTCGGGGACCATTTCCCTATCTTAAGACTCTAAGTTGCATAAACGGCCTAAGAAGCTAAAAGCTCTACCAAATGAGCCGATCAGGATTTGCTGATTTAATAGAGGGAAGTTCTCAGAAGAGGGAGTTTCTTAATCTGGGAGGAGAAAGGGTGGTTGATCCCTTGTTAAGGATTATCTTCTGATTGTTATCATGATTGTTGATCCCTTGTTAAGGATTATCTTTGTAAAG
>PVJS01040911.1:0-18210 GCA_004027185.1 Glis glis
AGAGAGAGAGAGACAGGGGGGAGAGAGAGAGAGAGAGAGAGAGAGAGAGAGAGAGAGAGAGAGGAGAGAGGAGAGAGGAGAGAGGAGAGAGAGATAAATCTTGCGCCCGCGCTGAGGTTGGCCGCGAACTTGGATCCTCCGGTCTCCGCCTCCCAAAGTACTGGGATTACAAGCGTGCGCCACCACGCCCGGCCCTCTTTGCATTCTAAGTGGACTTGTGAATGCATCCACCAATGGAATATGGCAGATATGTTATTATGTGATGTCCAAGGCTAGTTCTTAGAAGGACATGCGACTCCCTCCTGGCTCGCTGGAGCACCCTCTCTGGGAGTTCTGATTTGCCATGTAGGAAGTCTCACTACCTTGAAACCACACAACAGAAGAGCAGTGTGCACAATCCAGTCAACAGTCTCAGAGGACTCTCTTCTTGTGGCCATACCTGCCAAGAAGCTGCTAAATGATACCAGGTTTTAGCCATGCAAGTCACCCCACCTGGACCTCTGAGTCATGTCAGCTGAGGCCCCAGACATGGAGACATGCCTCATAAAATGTTTATGAGGCTTGGTTTAGGGGTATTTTTATAATAGTAGATGATCAGAACATCAGCATTGTAATAGAGAATAGGAACAAAAGACATAGAATAACAACTATTATTAACCTGGGACCTGTCCATAATAATATATCTCACAAAAGGGCATCATTTGTCATTTATCTCTCAACAGAGAAAGCAATGAAAAATCTTGCTATAGAGTGAATCTTTATTGAGGAAGAGCCTTATACCCCCCCCCCACTCCTACAAACACACCTCTCAGAATCATCTCATCTCATGATGGGCAAGATGTTCACGTTCAAGAGACAGAAACCCAGTTGAGACAAGTTAGAATTTAATGAGTGATTGATTGATTTATATGCCTGGGAAGAATAACAGAGTATCACAGAGAATCAGAGTGCAGGGGCTGGGCTTGCTTTCAGGAGACTCAGTTCCTCAGAACTGTCTCCCTCTCCATCACATTTGATCTCTGGTTGTCTATGCTTGGCTTCATTCAAATATTTAAAATGGTAACCATCACCCAACATCTTAGCTCCTCCAGACAGCAATACCAGCAGAAGAAACTCTTTTCCCAGTGCCATTTAACAAGCTTTCCAAAGACTCCTGAGTTGACTTGCTGGGGTTACATTCCTACATCTCAGGCCAATTGTTGTGTCAGGATGGGGTGCAATGATTAACTTAGACTCAGAGACATGAAATCCTTGCCCTGGGGCCTAAAAGGAAGGGTTGATGGTCTCGTTGGACTACACACAATGTGAGAAAAGACTCCTAAAAGACAGAGGATATTTGGTTTGGAAGAAGGAAGTGTGATGGGAAGTCAAAAACCTGGTAGCAACCCCAAGGTATTTTACCGTTTCATCCATAAGTAAATAGAAGATTCAGACTCAGTGTGTAATATTTGGCTCAGACACAATACAGTCTCAGACAGATTACAGGCTCAGACAGATTCCATAAAATGTAACATTTTGGAAAACTTTACTGTTTACCTTATATATGTCTTAAACTCTATACTGTGTTTAAGTAATTAAACAAGTAAGGTTAAGATATTTACTTGGAAAAAAGTTACTGTAGAGTTATTAGAAGGAATTACAAATCAAATTAAATTTGCTAAAATTGTTTATTTTAATTTTGTTTTAAAAATTGTAAGCCGGGTGTGGGGGCGCACCCTTGTAATCCCAATACTGGGGAGGCTGAGACAGGAGGATACAGGTTGGCGGCCAACCTCAGCTACTTAGTGAGGCTCTCCGCAATTTAGTGAGACCCTGTTTCAAAATAAAGAATAAAAAATAGGGCTGTGGGTATAGCTCGGAGGTAGAATGCCCCTGGGTTCAATCCCCAGGTCCACCAAAAAATGTACCACAAATAAATTGGATTCTAATGTAATTTTATTTAAAACCAAACCTTTCTTAATACAATCAACAAACATCCCTGTATGTGTTATTCATAGAAGAATTTACTCATAGGCCCAGGTAAATTTTGTGTAGAAATTTTTGTCAAAATGCATTGTTCAAAGAGCTGTCCTAGCTTTTAAGCATTTATTGCATATTATAGATGATGTCTACACGGTTGGAAAGCAGTTAAGATATGAATCAAAACACTCTGGGCACTGAATTCAGAAACATATGGATTCATCACTTACTGTGACCTTGGTCCAAGGGCTTCACCTCTTCTTCATCTCTTCATCTTTTGTTTCGGGGAATCATAATGAAGTCCCTAAAAATTTGAGTAAATAATTACATCAAGTCAGCTTAGATGATTGCGTATGTCAAAATATTGCAGGCCAGGCATGGTGGCACACGCTTGTAATCCCAGTACTTGGGAGGTGGAGACCGGAGGATCTGGGTTTATGGCCAGCCTCAGCTAATTAGTGAGGCCATCCACAACTTTGTGAGACCTGATTTCAAAATAAAGGATAAAAAATAGGCCTGGGGGTGTAGCTCAGAGGTAGAACGCCCCTGGGTTCAATCCCCAGTACCAAAAAAAAAAAAACAAAAAACAAAACAAAACAAACAAACAAACAAACAAAATATATATATATATATTGCTTACGGGTTGGCTAAAAGAAGCAGACACAAATTAGAAACCACATTTTCTTAGATCCTCTCATGGATCAAATACAGCCCAATGGTGTTCGAAAATAAAATGTTATTAAGATAGAGCTTCATTTACTTACATACAGTTCATAGATGTTTTTTTGCTACAAGGGCAGAATTGGGTACTTGGGACCAAACTGAATGGACTGCAAAGCCCAAAATATTTATTACCTGGTCTATTTTAAGAAAAACTGTTATCCTTACTCACCTTCCAACTCTTTTAGAGAGGGGATGCTCATGAATTCTATAGCATTCCACCCTTATTCTAGAAACCCGCAGGAGTATTTGGTGGGAAGATGGGTAGGCCGGGGACTGTACCCAGGAGCATTCTACCTCCAAGCTTACCCCCAGGCCTTTTTTATTTTACTTATCTGTTTTATTTTGAAACAAGGTCTTACTAAATTGCTGAGGGTCTCTCTAAGTCACCGAAGCTGGTTTCAAACCTTCAATCCTCCTGTCCCAGCCTCCCAAGTACTTGAATTACAGAAATATACCACCTCACCCAACCTAGCACAGATTTTTGATCACCTATTTTTTCAAGATAAACTCTTCATAGAGAAGTCTAGTGGACTTTACATTTAGATTGCTACTTCATCAATGACTGTGCAGGAATCCCCAGTTATTTTTGTTTGTTTGTTTCTGTCCTCCCAAACCTCACTATATGAACTAGATAGTATTCATGAGCTCTCTGTATAAACTTATTTATTCATAAGTTCTTTCTTTGTCTTCCTTTCTACTTAAAATCTATGCTAGAGTAAATAGAAGGGTACATAAGTTTGGGTTGAAGGACCATTCACTCTACTTGGGAGAAAAACTATTAGTGAAAATGATCTGAGAAAATGAGCAATGAATTTGCAAAGTTAGGAAGTATTTATTTGAGGAGTCACAGAATCTTCTCCTGGAAGTGACCGGCTAACCTAAAAGACACAAAGATTTAGGCTGGTAGGGCAGCTGCTCAAGAGAATCCTCTCCCTCTTTCTGTTGAAAGCTGAAATATTTGCTGAATATCCAAGTCATTGACTGTTAAAATGTAATTACTATTTTTTCCTATAAAATAATGCATGAGTTATGCACAGAGCAGATGACATCACAGGAAACCTGGAAGACCATGCAGAATCCCCTTGGAGTGACCCAGGGCAGGAGGTCAAAGTGGCCTATGGAGAGAGAAATGACCTACAGAGAGCTACAGGAAGAAGCCTGAGCCAAGATCTTCACCAACAGGAGCAGTGCAAAGGAGTTTTCTGTAGATGACTCTACAGGTTTGAGCTTAGAGAAGTATGGTAATCTCCTGTGTGGTCTAAGCCTTCCTGAATGAGACCTTGATTGCGAAAATCCTGATCGAGTTGAGTCCAAAGCTAACCGGAGAGGAATGTGAGCACGGGAGCCTCCATTTCAACCACCAGTCCCAGGGACAGTGCTGGCAAAATGATTTCTTCAGAGTGGTTTGGAATAAAAGTACTCAGAGTGGGTTATAGTGAGGGGAGAATTGCAATATTAAGTCCAAGGAGTGAAGTAAGAGTATAAACAAGAAGATGTGGTTGAGAAGGTCTTAGCAGGTGTTAGGAAGGTCAGAAACCTATCAGGAATCAGACTAACCTGAGCCATGCTTTAAACTGAGTGTGGTCTTTAACAAACGAGGACAGGTCAACTGACATCAATGGATAGGACTTGATGCACACTTATAGCAATTCAGACCACTTAATTTGCCTGTGTAGTCAATACCTGGTAATGCATAGTTTATTTTATCCTCATGAAAAGTCTGTTTTGTACTTTATTTCTAGTAGTGTTTCAGAAGAAAGATTGTTTCAGGTGTCTGAGAGGGGGATAAAGATCATGGACATCTCTATAAAAGAAATAGGTATCCTTTGTGGCATGAGTCTCTCAGCACCGAGGTATACACCTGGTTCTCCACAATTTGATTTATGAATTGCTTAACCTGTTCTTGCAGTGGGATTCTTCTACACAGGTTGGATTAATCTGTTATATTAACAGCACCTAGTTAGTCCCAGCTGCTCCCAATACTTCTATACTTCATACCTTGTAAGTCTGTTCCCTTTAAACTTAGAACAAACAACAACCTTGGCAACACTGTCTTGCAAAAACCCAGAATTGGCTATGGAGGAACACTCTGGGTAGGCTGGCTAACACATCCTTAGCCACGTGTCTAACACCATCTGGAAGCATTTTGTTTTTCATTAAAGATGCAGTTCACTTGATTATTCTATGGTCCATTGCTCTAGAAAATATTCCTAAATATAAATAACTAACAAGAAACCCCCCTCAAAATACCAAAACATTTCTAGGTAATCCTTTATTAAAATGATTCCAGCCGTCAAGAATTTATAGAGATCAACTGTCAAATAAATCAACATAGAACTGCTGTATTTGGGCCAAGGGGATTTAAATACTAATTGACAATATGGCAAAGACTAAGTAAAATAAACTTCTAAAACAAAATCATTGAAATGAATTTAATTCCCAAAGCTACTACCATAATTAAATCTGATCGTGTAAAATTCGTGTTCAAAAATACTTTTAAAGAAAAGTGCTGTAGTCATCACTTGCCTTTCTCTTTAACCATTAACTTTCAAAAAACAATGCCAAATATATTTTTACTCGTGGATTTTGGTTTATTCTACTAAAGAGAGCAGAAATTTTCCTTTAGTAATTCACTTCTTGATTAGGATAAATTTGAAGCAGGGAGAATTTTATGTGGAATTAATTGTAAAAATTGATAACCAAAGGTGCTAAAATAGAAAATTAATTACTTGCAAGGGAGAGGATTAAATATGAAATTACATTCTAAAATAAATTTTCAAAACTCAAAAGCTTTTGGGAGCTAGCCTTAAGTATGTGAAATAGATAAAAGCAATACAGAAAAGTAGAGAATATGGAAAAGAAATTTTAAAATGACACTATTTTAAAACATCATTATAGAACAAAGTTGAGGCCTGCTGTATCTTGAGTATCAGTAATATTTGATATAATTGAGGACTTATGTTTCATTGTGTTGCAGTAGATAAACATTATTAACTATTATTTGATTCCTTATTTAGAGCATTCCACAGCATTATCTCTCTGCCCAGGTCAATATCCTCTACATATTGATAATCTTACCTTCTATGCCTTCATCCAAGATAAAACCAATGTTACATAGAACAAGACTAAGAATAAAACCCTGTTTTATTTGCATCATTAGGACCCATCTTCACAATTGGATTCATTCTTTTTATACAATATTTTTTAGGTATGTTATTATCTCTCTACAATGGGTATGTATTATTTTTATCATTGGATTATTAAAGAACAAATCTCATTTGATTGTGACATAATAAAAGAAAGTATTTACTACTTTAGATAAGTTTTGGCTTCAGCACAATGGACTGAAATAGCGCTGGCTTGGGAAATGTAATCTTAACTCTTTTGCCAACTAATTTGTAGATGACTATGGACAAGTCATTGGACCAGTGTGCTTTCCATTTCCCTTAAAAGTACAGTGACCCCCCCATCTATGGGTGGCACATTCCAAGACCTCAAGTGGATGCTTGAAACCATGTATACTACCAAATCCTGTGTGTGTGTGTGTGTGTGTGTGTGTGTGTGTGTGTGTGAGTTTTATCCTATGCATACATATATCTCATAAAGTTTAATTTATACATTAAGAACGGTGAGAGATTACCAATTAATAACAAAATGGACCAATTATAAGAAAATGCTGTAGTAAACATTATGTGAATGTGGTTTCTTCCATTTTTCTTGAGATGATGTAAGATGATATTTAACAGAAGAGATTATAGCTTCTCTTTTGCATATCTTAATTACTGGCATTACAAATATTGTTCTTTGGAGGCCATAATTAACTAAATTAAGGGTTACCTGAACACAAGCAGTATGATACTATGACATTTGATCTGATAACCAAGGCAGCTACTAAATGAGTGACTAGAAGGTAGTGTATACAGTGTGGATATATTGGACAAATTGATTCACATGGGGTTGGGGAAGGAGTGGGATGACACAAGATTTCATCATACTATCAGAATGGTGTGTACTTTTAAATTTATGGATTATTTCTAGAATTTTCCATTCATCATTTTCAGACAGAAGTTGACTGTGAGTTCCTGAAACCATAGAAAGGAAACTTTGGTAAGAGAGGACTACTGTAAAATGAGGAACTTGAACTAGGCAACGTCCAAGATTCCTTTCCGCTTGCTCACTCTAAATGTAAGAACTAGTGTTATAATTACATATTTCATACCACTAAAGTATTTCTTATAATGAAATGATTTTAAGCCTACTAGATTTCCAACAGTAAGAGACTGAATTGAGGGAATTAATGCTTCCATCTTTAAGTAGATGTGAAGTTGGTTTTATCAAGCCTGGAAAAAAAAAGTCTCAAGTGAAATAAATTTCTCAAAAATGTCAGCACTTCCACAGTGAATTCCCTTTGAGTCTAAGAGGAGGGGAGCTTAGTCCAGCAGAACTGTAGTTGTAATGAAGCTGCACATGGCTCCTTACCATGAAAGGACCCTCTGTGTAATGGCAGGGCTGCGGGATGATGTCATAATGCCCTTCACTTTGTGGTAGGAGAGTATGCGTTCAACTTGCCAACTGGAACATCCAGTTCAGTTAACAATTCTCTGTGGCCCCCAAATTGCCACTGTGGCATCCAGCTGTCTCCTCAACAGGGACTTCAAACAGGGCAGCAGACGCCACAGGCAGCAGCTAGCCGGCCCTTCTCCCCTGTGTTCAGAAAGAAAGAACCACAATCGCTTAAGCCACAGAATTTTTGCTGCTGCCTCAATGTCACAATGAAGACCCTCATTCCAAAGTAGTAAAGTGACAAAAACCTGAAATATCTGCAGAAGAAAATCCCAGCTCAGAAAAGAGATTCCATTCCCATGATTACCTTCACAATAAAAAATTTCCTCGATTCCTTCCTTCCTTCCTTTCTTCCTTTTTCCTTCCTTCCCACCTTCTCATCTTTGTGAATTCCTGCCTTTCCTCATAAACATATATTAGTCATATAT
This sequence comes from Glis glis, assembly GCA_004027185.1. Classification (NCBI taxonomy): domain Eukaryota; kingdom Metazoa; phylum Chordata; class Mammalia; order Rodentia; family Gliridae; genus Glis; species Glis glis. Next base: position 7,674 of record PVJS01040911.1, read on the forward strand.
AACTAACATATAATTAATATCATATATGACTAATAATTAATATATATCCCCTATATTTATTAATCTATTACAGTACCAAAGATTATTTGTTCAGAGATTAAAAAAAAACACAACCTTTAAATTCAAGTAGATTTCAGTTTGAAAGTATTAAAATAAAACCACATACAACAGTAGAATTGAGTAACATATGCTGTAATTAAAACATGTAGGCTGTACTTGAGAGGCTGAGACAGGAGGATCACAGGTTCACAGCCAGTCTTGGTAATGTAGTGAGGTGCTCAGAAACTTAGTGAGACCATTTCAAAACAAAAGATAAAACAGGGCTGGGGGTGTGGCTCAGAGGTAGAATGCCCTTGTGTTCAATCCCCAGTACCATTAAAAAAAAAGTACAAGATTCTGTAAGAGTACAAAGTATGTCAGGGCAGGAAGTTAGTGCTACAAAAGGAGAAATGCTTGATGTGAATTATGACAAGTGAATGAGGTTGGTGGACAGGAGAGAGGAGGAATTAAGGGCCATCTAAGCAGAATGTGTATAGTCAATCAAATGAGAAGCCAAGGTGGAGGGAAGAGAGGAGAGGAAGGAGAGGTACTGGGGAGTGAAATTGATTAAAATTTTATGTGCATGTACAAATATGCCACAATGAGTCCCACTATTCTGTATAATTAATATGTGCCAATATAAAAGCCTGTAAAAATTCCCTGCCATACTTTGAACTTCTAGAACTAGAACTTGGGGGAATAGAGACAGTGGCAGATGTTTGGGATCTGAGGGCCTAGCAGGGCAAGACTTCTCCAGCCCCTATTCATTGTTTAGGGTAATGAGAAAAGAGCAGAAGAAAGAAGTACTGCTGGTGGTCTTGGGGAAGGAACAGTGGGTACGGTATCCAGGAAGGAAGGAAGGAAGAAAGGAAGGAAGGAAGGAAAGAAGGGGAAGGGGAAGGGGAAGGGGTAGGGGAAGAGGAGGGAAGGAAGGAAGGAAGGAAAGAAGGAAGGAAGGAAGGAAGGAAGGAAGGAAGGAAGGAAGGAAGGAAGGAAAGAAGGAAGGAAGGAAGGACTTCTCTGAGCTTCAGGAAGAGAGAGAGTCACATGGTGTTAAGAACACTTTAAATGAAGGGCTTTTGTTTTATTCACCTCAATTCTTATAGCAATGAGCGCAAAGCTTAGTAAGTTAAATGAACCTAATAAAAGGGAATGAAGTTAAACTGAATTAGACCGAAGTTTGGGAATAGGAGCACTGTTCCCTGAGGGTCACGCAGGGAACCTTCGAGAGGCGCTAATGTCAAGCTGCTTTGCTGGATACATCAGTGACCTCCTCCCCCCTGGTTGACTTCCATAAGCATTTCTGAAGCAGGGCTTCCCAAGGACAAGGAGCAAAAGTGAACCCCAGCAATTGCCCAGACAAAATAAAGGTTCTACCAGCTACTTCTTGCTTCTTGTCAAGCTGAGGAATACAGTAGGTTTCCCATGGAGTTCCTGACACGGGACTCAACTCATGACAGGTGCTCCATAAGTTCTTAGAACAGAAAAGCAAATGATTTTAATTAATGAGAGGCAATATTTTCAAGGAGATGAGAAGCAGGGGCTATCAAATTTAGGCTGAAATCTTAACTCTGCCACTGTTGTGGACTGGACAGACTTGTAAATCGGGCCCATGAAACATATCCGGAAGGGAGGTGAGGAGGGTGATAGGAAACACATGGGAAATAACCCCTGATCCCTGCCACTGTACATTTGATACCCTGCTCCCCACCCAGGTCCCTACTTCAGAATAAGCCCATCTGCTGAGAGACTCGGTTGCTGAGTCCCTGGCCAGGGATTGTCCTAAGCTGAAGAGGTCACCTTGTTCCTGGTCACAGCTCTCTGTAGAGGGTGAGCTTCACATGGAGCTGGTGGAGACCTTTGTTGCAACTGCATGGAAGTTCAAGTTCTGTCTCTCACCAAGCCCTGTCTGTTGACCATCGAGACTTATTCTCCCCGTGGATGCTCACCAATGCATGCAAATCTTCTCTTGGGGACTGACCTCAGACATACTTGGCAAAAGACATTATTTCAGTGACTCAAACAGAGATGAAAGGCTGTCTTCAGGGAGCTCCTGAAGATCAGGTGGCTCCCAAGAGGAGAAAGGCCAGGGTTCTTATAGGACAGGGGCAGTTGAGTATCTAATTCTGAAGGTTGGGCTTAGTCAGTGGTTTTGATTTCAACCAAAACTCACAGCTGGGGGTCATTCCTGTCCTTGGTACAATCACAATACCCATGAGAATTTTTTCTTTTCCAATTTATTGCATACTTTGTGTTATCTGGTCTAAGTTCATGAGGTGAGGGAGTTAATAGAAAACAAAGGGGAACAGAGAGAAAAGGCAGCAGCAAAATTCATGGGCTAGTAGTTGACTCAATTTTCCCATTAAATGCAAAGGAGGTTACAAAATAGTCTTCTATGGGTAAAAGACCTTTCCTCAACCCAGGACCCTCTCTTTTGTTTCTTTTTGTCTTTCTACACATGTATTGAGTACTTAACTACGTTCCAGACTCCAGCCCAAGTGTTGTACATGTGTCCACGATCTTTGCCTCAATGTCCTGGAGTGTGGTGCTTCGCTGCCTCTTTCCACTGAGACCCTTGCTCTCACACTGCGAACGAATGAGCCACCATCTCAGCCAAGCAGGAGAGACCAAGGGACCAACCACTTTACCCTCGAGTTCTGACTGCTTTGGTTTTCCTCTGATGCCTACAGTTTGTCATTGTTTTGTTTTGTCTTTTGCATTTCATCCTTATGTTGTGGTTGTTCTCTGGTGTGAGGGTGAGTTTGATTTTATAAGCAATTCCATTTTACAGAGAAATGAACTGAGACTCAGAGAAATTATTTGGGATGAGGCAACTAGCAAGAAGTAAAGATAATATTACAACCCAGAGATCTCTAATCCTATGAAATAGGCTGTTAACCCATTGTTTTAGCTGGTTACTTTTAAACTTCTGAACATAGTGGAAATATTGTTTTTATTTTTGTTAGATTTTGTTTTCTTCTTTGGCAGTGCTGGGGATCAAACCCAAGAACTTGTACCTATTAAACAAGCATTCTATCACTGAACTGTATCCCCAGTCCATGAAAATATTATGTTCTAAGCAAATATTTTTATGAAATAAATGGAATAGTAGTTGATTCAATTCTCCTATAAAATGCAAAGATGGCTGCACAATAGTCTCCTCTGGGTAAGAGAACTTTCCTCAAACCATTATGTTTTACTTACATGTTCTATTTTTAAATTATATCAGCATAAAATAATGGCATATTCACTTAACTCAGTAACATATACTTAGTGATAAACATTAGGCAGTTCTTAAACAAACACAAGGAATTACTAGGACAACTGAAATAACACAAGCTTGCAACATGCCAGGAGCTCACATGCATTGAAAAGGAATGGGAAAAGTGGTTCTGTATTGTGTACTTTTGTTGAAGTAATCTCTGGCTGTGCAATTTTTCCTATGAACAACTGTGGTTTTTGCTTGTGGTTTTTACAGATCTGTTCAGCATATAATTGATGGTTTTTCAGTTATGAAGAGAATTACTGATATGTAGCCAAACACACTTTATAAGGATAAGAACATTCAAGCACTCACTAGAAAATTGGGAAATCTCAGACGCAAGAAAGGCACTAAATAGAGGAAGAAGAATTTGTCTCTTTAAAAATTTGATTCGTGTACAAGTTCTATTATGTTTTAGTTTTAATAATGACTGTTTGATAAGGGGATATCATATTTACCTGCTTGTTTATCTCCAATGTCTCTTTTAGTGTCTTCAACCATCTTCTAAGTTAGATAATGCTGTAACTGAATTTAAAGACAGTTAAACACATAGATAGGAGTTTAATGCCACTGACTTGCTCTGGTTCTGGACATGCTACTTAACTTCTCTAATGCTTCGATTTGTTTATCAGTAAGATGAAGACAATGACAATACCTGCTTGCAAGGAGTTCTCTTCAGATTAAGTATGACATGTGTCATGTATGCATAATGAATAAGCATTACAATAATGATTACTATGAATAAGATACTGATGCCTTTGGAAGTTAACATAACCCAGTTACATTCAGCTTATATGTATCAAAATTGCAAATCAAATATTTATTCTTTGGAAATACTACCATCGACTACGTGTACATATGTGAAAATACCAACGTCCATCTTAGTACTCTGCATTGGGAAGGGGGGAAATGGGGAGGCGGGGGGGCATCAAGTGCTGTGTGCATGTATGTCACTGTCAACATGATTCACATTATGATGTGAGACTATAATGCACCAATAAAAGCATATTTAAAAAAGCAAAAAAATTACAGAATTTGTGAATTTAGTAATGGATATTGTATCTCTTTCCAAGTCCATGGACTATATCTCCACAAGCAACAAATCCAGAATCAAAGGACAGAGCCAACAAGCACACCAAATTCCATGTAGTGGGTTGAACCTGGTCCCAGCAAGATACATCCATGTTTTAATCCCTAGAACCTATGAATACTACCTTATTTGGGAAAAGGGTCTTTGCAGGAATAATTCAGAGAAGGATCTTGAGATGATGAGATCATTCTGGATTATCTGAATGGTGCCAATTTCCAACAAGTGCTATTGTAGGGGTGAGACAGAGGGAGAAATGGCACGCAGGCACCTACATGGGAGACCATGTAAGGACAGGGGCAGAGGTTCTAGTGATGTGCCACAGAGCAAGGAATGTTAATGGCACCAGAATCTGTAATCATTCTCCTTGTTAGGATGGTTACTACCATGACTGATTGAAAATACAACTGCCAATTCGTTTTAATTCTCTTAAAGGGAGGATTCATGAAATTTTATTTTCTGAGCTAACTGTATCCCAATGAATATTTGTTTTAACTCAATTGATGTTCCCCCTTTATAATGCTCTGCCAGAGCCAAATTCAAGAAAGTAAGAAAGAAGTTCCCCAATTTCCTATCACTATTAGTGACAAGAAGCAATGAGATAAGGGTTATTTCCTGGATATTAGGGTTCATTCGCTGTACTGAAAAGCAGTGATATGATATTATTATGTATTATTATTATGATATATATGATATTATTAATGTAGTTCTCTGTCCTTGAAGAATAAAGAGTATTTGTAGAAAGTTGTCTTATTAAAAAGGTACACTGGAGAGGAGGATAGGACTATCTCATTTTGGCTTCTAACTGCCACTTATTTTATGATCTTAGGAAGTTACTATAGTCCTCTGCACCTCAGTTTCCTCATCTAGAAAATAAAAACAATCATGTATAAATAATAATGTCTCTCTTATTTTCAACTCCAGGTTGCTGCTAAATTCAAAAGGGAATATAATAATTGTGAAAACTTTTTTTTTTCGCATTGAGGATTGAACCCAAGTGTGTTCTACCACTGAGCTAACATGAAGTTAATTGATCTGTTCTTACTGAATTATATTTCAGTTAGTATGTAGTTCCATTATTCTTTGATAAGAACTGTATAAATTCAATGATTGCTTTGCGTGTATGCAGATCAAACAACTACATTACCATCAGCAAACTACGATGTTCAGTGAGTTGCTTTCCACTATGTCATGTATTTTTGGCACCCAATAATCCTAAGGCTAAATCTCAAATCTGTCATTTTCCAGATGTACAACATAACATAAATCAATTAAGGCTTCATAATTCCTCCCATGTACATGATACATAAAATGTATAGACTATTGCTGTGATGATAAAATTATATAAAGAATATATTGTGCTTGACATAATAATGAATATGGAACGAATGTTAGGGTTTTACAGAAATACCACCAAGATATTCAGAATTAGGTCTAATTCCATTTTCTTCAGCTTCATAGCCCAGAGATATTTCAAATGCCATAATTCTATAAAAAAATATTAACCAAACCATAAAATATTGATCTTGGTCTTGTAGCTACTTAACAATCAATATGTAAACTAGCTTACCAAAGTCTAATATCTTTCCTGATTGGTTGCTTTCCATTTAAAATTCCTGTTCTACCAACATTTCTGATTCTCCAACTGGAACCCACAGTTAATTGAGTGCATAATGATAGTAAGCCAGTACCAAAAGAAATTATGTCTTTAGCTAGAAAAAAATGATGCCACAAATGCCCACCACAGCCAAATATATCCAAGAATTATTCCTTGATATCTTGCAGAACCAGACTAAACATAACAGCTGAGACTTACAAAACCCACTTTCCCCATGGAGGACTCTATTTTGGGTTTCTACTGAACAGTATCTGGCTTTGTTTTACTAACCACATATTATCTATTGCCATCCTCTCTCTGTCCACCACACACATGTGAATGCTCCCATTAACGGTAAACCACCAGCTTCAATGCAAGCACAGCAGTAATTCCATGCCAGTCCTGGATCTTAGTACTATGAAGAAAAGAAATCAAAAGGTCTTCAGAATATAAGTTTTTACACATGGGGTTTTAGCCAACTATGTTATATCTACATTGGCCACTAAAGTAAGTGGGCTGAATGTACACACACACACACACACACACACACACACAATAGCATCTCTATATGATTTTGATCAAATTAATATCAATAAATTTTATGATTTTTCCCTTTTTTTGCCACAGGATAGCCAGATGGTATTGACATTTTGGGCTTGACCAGGGTTGCAATATTTGGAATATTTCTCTTGGCCATATATGAATATCTTATGTCCATATACATGACAACATCGATGTTGTTAAGTCTTTTTCATCTTAGTCCTTCTTGTAGGTATGTAAATCATTGTGATTTTAATTTGTTTTTCCTCTAATAAATATTTATGATAAGTACATTTTCATGTGTTTATTAGCCATTCATACATATACATACTGTTATATGTATATGCACATATACATCTGTATATAAGTGGATATATCTTAAAAGTCTTTTATATATATTAGCTAAAGTCACGCGTGTGTGTGTGTGTGTGTGTGTGTGTGTGTGTGTTTGTCTTTTTTCTACTGAGTTTTAGGAACGAATGTTTGAATATCAGGAATGGGTTAGGTCTCACAAGACTGAATTAGTACTATGAGAGGTGGTTGTTATAAAGCAGGGTCACTCCAAGTGCTTCGTCTCTTTTGCACATATCAGCATCTTCCACTATTCTGCCATAGTGGCATAGCCAGGGGAACCTGTCAAGACTCCAGTGCCATGCTATATGGACTCTCCAAACAAAAGAAATCTCTTTTTCTTATGCATTGTTCAGTGCCACATATTCTAATATAGCAACACAAAACAGACTGAGACAATAGGGTTGGTACTATACAAACTTTTAGGCATCACTGAAGGTCTTAGAAGGTATCCCCATGGATAAAGGGGCTCTCTATTGATATTCCTTACATGTTAATTCAATTTCATTTAATCCCACAACTCTGAAACATAGACCTGAAAATGATATTTCCCCTTGAATTAATAGACAAAGAAATGGAGATGGGCAAGAGATGAAATCACTCAAACATGATAGGTTGTTAGAAGTCAACATGGTACTAGAATCAAGTTTCTCTACTTTTAAAACCAGCTGTTTTTCAACTGTATATCAGATATCCTAAGTTTAAATTTGTGCTTCTCTGTATAGTGGCTGCCTTTTAAAGTAATTCTCAGGATGAATATATACGGTATTTGAGAGTACCTAGCTTAGATCATTTAACTAAAGCTGCTCTTTAATCAGGACCTATATCTGAGTGTAAGTGGCTGAAAGAAGATAGAACTGAATAAAATTTAAACAAACTGCTCACATGGAAAATTCCAGTTTTCTATATTTCCTGGTTAACTAAGGCCTAATCAGAAAACCATTTTAAATTTTACTTTATATACTGAATTTTGTTTGTTTGTTTTAATAATCAGTGGCCTTTCTGTCTTAAGCCATCAACTCTGGTTTTTTTTTTTTTTTTTTTTTTTTTTTTTTTTTTTTTTTTTTTTTTTTTTTTTTTTTGCGGTACCGGGGATTGAACCCAGGGGCGTTCTACTTCCGCGCTACACCCCCGGCCCTATTTTTTATACTTTATTTTGAAACCGGGTCTCACAAAGTTGCGGAGGGCCTCACTAAGTAGAGAGAGAGAGAGAGAGAGAAAGAGAGAGAGAGAGAGAGAGAGAGAGAGAGAGCTGAGGCTGGCTGCGAAGCTGGATCCTCCGGTCTCTGCCTCCCGAAGTACTGGGATTACAAGCGTGCACCACCACGCCCGGCCTAACTCTGGTATGTTTTGTCACCATGTCTCAGAGAGTACATTTTGCAGAATCTACTGGCTATTCCCTCTTCTAGGGCTTGTACATAAATCCAGAGCCAGGGACCAAACTCTGAAAAAGATGCTGTGTTTGAGTAACCACTTTCTCTCTCCCCTTGCCCCTTGCTTCCAAAATTTCTCATGCTTTCACCCTCCTGAGTCTCCTTAAACTAAGGGGAAAGATCAATCTTTGCTAACGTGACTTTGAGAGACCTGAATTTCCAGGTCTTTGGATGGTTGCTGTCGTATTTCAATAATGACTTAGGCTTAATATCTCATAAATACATCTTAGGAATCACTAAATAATTGATAGTACATAAGAGATGGTTAAAAATAATTTCCCTTCTTACCACTTAGGTATGTCTGTTCTTTTACAGTCTAGAACAGAGTCTGCCAGCGGCTGGTCCACAGGTCGTATAATGGTGTTTGACTCTCACAATGTTTATTTTCAAATCTTGAAATTATTTCCACCTTGAGAAAGCATGAGGTTTCATAAGCAATTTGAGATTTCTGCATTTTCTTTAAAGATCAGAACTAGCATAACAGGGAATTTGCTAATGCTCGATAACCACATTACAGCAACACTGTGAGGCTTAGCATCACAGGGAGAAAGAGTACAGCCCATGGGAGCCATGAATAGAGCATGCGGTATGAAGCAAGGAGTTGAAAGTGACAAGACAGAATAACTGGGTGGTTGGAGGTCACAATGAGCCATTAAAAACACACTGAGCAAACGCACCCTTGATCAGGGGACTCTTTCCTTCAGGAAGCATCCCTCAAGTGCCCCAGATATTGTTCATATAATGTACTTTATCCATGGATGGTACTGGGCACCTGGCATTCAATGGTCTATGCACTTGCCTACTCAGCTGACAACTCTACGAGCTCCTTGAAGAAAGAGTCTATGTCATATTTGCTATTTTGTCTTCAGTGTTATGGCTGGCGTTTAGTCACTGCTGAATTATATGTTGAGCCACAAAAATAATTGAGCAAAATTCTCAGATCCACTGCATGCCTACCTAAACCCTTGCTCATATATTTAACACATGGTACTATTCCTTCTGCTTCTCAAATGGTACGGGGCCCCTTAGTTTTGTGATTCACTAGTTAAATCTACCTTACACTAAGTTATGTGTGCATGTACATGTGTATCACTTTAAATCTCACTGTAATTTATAATTACAATGCATAAATAAAAGTATAAAAATGTACCTTGTTTTCTGCTTCTCTGAAGAACCATTATAATGCACATGGTCATGGAAGACATTACCTCTCACTCACAGAAATAGTTACACTGCACATTTCTGTGACTGACCTCATAAGAGTCAATGGGACAAGGAAGACATAATAGAAAGTTCAGTCAAGAAGAATGAGGTCCATTCTGGAGGCTGTTAACAGTCCAACAGACCAGGGCAAAAGCTGGAACCTGCCCAGTGATTTTTTTAAAAGAAGAGACAGATAGAGTCTACTGGATATTGCAAATGTAGAAATCCCAGGATGGTAACACAGCAGAAGGTGTCAGAATCTTCTAACCTGGGAGAAAAGGGTTCCAGTGTTCTCTTTCTATGAGATAGGAATTAAGGAGGAATGGGGAAATCATAGAGGTTAATTCGAAATGACACTTTGTTCACTGGAAGTATGTATTAAATTCCAGGTGAAGATACTTAGCACATGGATATAAATAAAAATTGAGACTTTCTTGGGGAACAAAAGTCCAGATACCTCTAACTGCAGCCTTGGGATACTAGGACAAATCAGTGGGAGAAGAAAGAGGGAAGGGAACAGGAGGAGAAGGGGAGAAGAAAAGAGGGGAGGGAATCAAGGATGACACTATTAGAAATAAAGCTAGGGAATGCAACACGTCTGATGCAAGTGCTGTAGGAGCCTGAGAAAGTGTCAGAAAGTACAGAAAGTCCAAAGAACCAACAGGAAACTGTGCCATGCAAGAGAAGGCAGAAATCATTTTAAGAAAGTTGGAGTATTAGGTCAATAAAAGCATTAAACTTCAGAAAATCAAAGTGTTGTTATCTCTGGGGAACTTAAAGAAAAGACACCAGATTTTTTGGTAGCAGATTTGATAATTGTTCAAAAGCATTTTGTTGTTGTTGTTTTTAAGGAGGATGAGTTGCATACGATCTAAGAAGCAGAAATCAGTATCTATTGCAGGCAGAGAAATGGAAGTGGGGAAGCCTGGCCAGAGAGTCATGTCTACTTTTTCAAGGATGATGGTGGTGAAAAAAAAAAGAAGAAAACAAGGGTCCAGGGGAAGTTTTTTTTTTTTTTTTTTTTT
>PVJS01040912.1:0-18206 GCA_004027185.1 Glis glis
CAAAAAAAAAAAAAAAAAAAAAAAAAAAGAGAATGAATCTGACCTTTCTGTTTCTTAAAAGAGGAGATGAAATTTATACATGAAAGATGCCTTCCCTATGCCAGAAAGAAAGTGACATTCCTGCCATTAAGGGTAGCTATCACGTGGAAGCAAAGGAGAATCTATCAAAACAAAGCCTTTTAAATTAATTCTTATCTTCCTAGTTATTTAACTACCTGATTAACTACCCTAGATCAAGCCCTTATATTTGTCCTATTTTACAATTTACTACTAGTTGTCTAATTCAGAGTAAGCGTTCAATACTCTTTGAGGCCTTCATTTTCTTAGGAAGGCTTGTGTGCCACATAACAGGTTATTGGATAAATGTGTCTGCTTTTCTTTCAGTGAGCTCTCCTATGTCAATATAATTCTCAGGTCCAGGAAAAAAAAAAGAGGTCAGAGGGAAAATTCTTCCTTCCACATAGTGACTAGAGAGGCAGACTCTCTTGCACTGCACACTAAAGTGATGAGAAGCACTGGGTGCTCAGTGAGTCTCCAAGAAGACTCACTTTACTCAGAAGAGAAGACAAAGCTGAAGGAAACAGAGTCACGAGGTAAAGAAAGATGCATACTGAGGAAGCCCTTTGAGCTACTGGAGCCAGCCCGTGGTGGAAAAGATTATCTCTTTGACTAAACTCTTGCCAGGCTCCTCTGTGCCCTTTCCAAATAGACCTCAACCTTGGTCTATAAAATCTTTAATAAAACCCTATCAGGGTTTCTGGCAGCTGAAAACTTCATCCCTAGGAGGACAATAGCCCCTTTAAAGTTCATGACTGAAGAATTAAAAAAAAACTCAAGGCTGCCAAAATGTTCACTCTTCTAGTAAATACCTCAAGATATGGTCCCTGTCTCCCAACCTGTGTTGGGAGAATAGACTTTTAACAGCAGTTAGCAAAACCAGAGGAGTTTCACGTGGACTAACCTCTCCCTCTTATTTTATTTTTTATTTTTTGGTAATGGGGATTGAACCCAGGGGTATTGTAATTCCAAGATACATCTCCAGCCCTTTTTATTTTTTTATTTTGAAACAGGGTCTCAGAAAGTTGCTAAAGGTCTTACTAAGTTGCTGAGGCTGGCCCAGAACCTGTGATCCTCCTGTCTCAGCCTCCCAAGTACTGGGATTACTAAGTGTGTGCCACCACACCTGGCCAAACTCCTCCTTTTCACTCTGATCTTTCACTTCTCTTACTCTATGGAGTCACTGCTCAACCCACTCTCTATTCTCTCATTCTCCTCCTAGGATCACCAGTCATCTCTGTAAAATATTGAATTTGCGTTCGGTTCACGTCGGAGTGTTCTCCTTATTGCAATGGTGTACTACTGACTATATCTGTCCTTATGATTTTGGGTCCAGCTTCATTATGTTTCACCCCTTATCCCCTTCTTATAGCTCATTGTATCCCTTATCTCTCTCTGAACTACAGACTCTAATTCCATTTAGACTCTAAATGCCCCCTGGGTCTGTTTACCCACAGGTCTAATAGTATTTGAAATGTGACATCTCCAGAATTAGCCTTGTTTCTACTAACCCAACATATAATAAAATTTCTTTACCATTTGCAGCTAGAAGAATCTTAGTTAATTCACGGTGTGCCTTACCTGGAGTTTGAGTTACCCTTTCCATGTCTGTTTTCAATTGTAAAAATGATCACAAAGATATTGGTGTCAGGTAGTTTCACAGGGATTCTTCTTTTTGTCTAGAAGAAAATAGGCATAAATTTTTGCTGATAGTGACATAGTGATATTGGGACCAGCTAGATCCGGAAAATTTAAATTGTGGGAAATAGTTTACAGACAGGAGGAAATATTTTTCTAGGATGTTTAATAACTATTGGCAGGTATGACTTGTCATTTCACAGTTACAGTTGTTTAAATGAGTTTTTCTCTTGTTATTAAATCTCTCTCATTCAATAGAAACCTCAAGATTCTGTTCTCTATTATATCTCTCTCTGCCTTTCTCTCTCCTCCTCCTTGTTTTTCTGTCTTCCTTCCTTCCTTCCTTTCTTCTTTCCTTCCTTCCTTCCTTCCTTCCTTCCTTCCTTCCTTCCTTCCTTCCTTTCTTCCTTCCCCTTCTTCTTCTTCTTCTCCTCCTCCTCCTCCTCCTTCTTCTTCTTTTTCTTCTCTCTCTCTCTCTCTCTCTCTCTCTCTCACACACACACACACACACACACACACACACACACACACACTCCAGAAGCTGGGAGTCTGTCTAAGGATGTATACAAAGAAAAAGTCTTGTGCAACAGAATGAATTACTAGTACTAAATTTGCAGCCTGACTTATACTTGGAGAAAGTCAAAAGGACACTTCTTCCAAGTCCACTTTAATCCAATCCTTATGAAAGGTATGTCCAGTGTGGACTTAACTGTGAAGAAAAGAGAAGGATCAGATGTTAGCAAGAGAAACAAGTAAAGAAATAAGATATGGCTATAAAAAGCAAAATTGAGATATTTAATGGAGACAACAGAATTTGGAGAGGCAACACAATAAGGAGTATATCAAGGAAGATAATCTGATAATGTGGAATTTTGCATCCAGTGGAGATCTAATAGCTTATAATTACTTTAAAATTGAAGTAAATCACTATGAAATGCATTATGATGTACCAATAAAAGTATTAAAATTTTTGAAATAAAAGTGAGAAGGAAGAACAATTTGTGAGTTCAAGAATGGGAGGACATGGGTTGATTTGGATAAGGCAACTTCTATTTTGTCCCTGAAGATTATTAGAAAAAGAAGACTGGAATTTGGAGCTAGTTTATTCATTAGCTATTCAGAAGAATGAAGAAAAAAAGATAGAGCAGATGTTTCTTATTGGTAAGCTTATTTTTGGTAAACTTATTATTTATAATGGTTTGTTTCTAATGCTGATTTATATGAAGGCATTACATTTTAAAAAATAGTGTCTCTAGATCTTGTGTGTGTGTATGTATATGTGTGCTGCAAATATGTTTTTCTGGTTAATTATTTAATTTTGGACACCATAGTACTTTGGGAGATGTAAAAAACTTAAAATATTATGTAATCAAAGTTATCAATCCCTTACAGAGGATTTTTTTTCCAATTTTGTGCATTGCTTAGAAAAGCCTTCCTCATTTTGAGATGATAAAAATGATAATCTCCCAGGTTTTTATTTAATATTTTTGGTTCAATTTTTAAGATTTTGCCCCCTTTTTTCACACTTGACAAGCATACACATAAGCGCGCACACACACACACACACACACACACACACACATATGCACTAAACAATTATTTAGTTGCAACCTAAAGACAGATAATGTTGTTATTAATTATTAAAGATATTTAATAATTTTTCAAATAAGGCGTTTTATAATTTCCAATATCTCCCCTTTAGTCAGAGACATCCAACTGGAAATTGGTATTCTTGGTTAGTGACTATTAGAGCTTAATAAATAACTTACTCCTACACACACAGTTCTGCTGTTAAATTTCTTTCTTAATCATTGTGTTAGACGCCAGATATTCTGTTTGTTTTCAGTTTGTTGTTCTTCATATAATTGCTGCAGTTGTGTTATTGTAATTCAAAATCCAGCTCTCAATGAATAGTTTTCTATGTATATCTCTTGGACTAAACATTACTGTTTCCCTAGTTCAGAGCTTTGCTCCTTGCTCACGTTGACTTACTTCTCTTCTTTATGTCAATGTTTCTTTTGGTGCCATTCTTCTCAGAACAAATCATTACTTCTTTCTCAGCAATTATTATAATCATTTAGACATACTATTTTGGGTAAATCCTCTCCACAGAGTAAACACCAATCTTTTGCAGAAATGACAAGTTCTTGATTTGCATGGATAGAGACAGATCTGTGGGGTCCAAGAGCTTCCAAGAATCACTTTCAACCAACTCTCCTCTGTCACTCTCGTTCTGTGCTTTGACTTCAGCAACACCTGTTACTTTCGGTGCCTGACTTTGTTGCATTAATCAGCTTGTTTCTTGCTGGTTTTCTCCTTCAGATATTTATATTACAGGTAATAGTTTTATGCCTCTTGTATTAGCTATCATATTAAAAGGGATTCCCCCTGAAAAAGAGTTCTGATAAATAAGTGGGTACAACTTATTTTTAAACTAAAAATATTATTTAAACTAAAAATATTATTTTTAAACTAAAAATATAAGCCAGGCACAGTAGTGAAAATTTGTAATCCCAGGACTTGGGAGACTGAGACAGGAGGATCACAGGTCTGGGGCAGGCATGTGGAAACTAGTGAGACCATGGTTCAAAAAAATAGGTGGGGGGTGCTGGGAATGTAGGTCAGAAGTTGAGCGGTAGAATGCCCCTGGGTTCAATCTCAGTACCAGAAAAAGGAAGAAATACAAAAATTAAATTAGAAATACATTAGAACACCATCGTGTCCTTATATTTTCCTAGCAAATAGCAGAATTTAAAAATTTTACTTTTAGTTTTTTTTCTACTTAAATGGTTTTTCTTCACTTTTCAGGTCTTCATTCAAGTGTCACCTTTTCAGAGAAGTCTTCCCTGACCACACCACTTAAACTTATCACTTGCAATTATATCACCAAGAAACAATGCTTCTATACTGATTTTCTAAATTTCTGAAATAGCATTGTATTTTACATATTCAATTTTATTTATATGTTTTGTTCAAGATTATATACCAGAACATTGAAATATGCATAGTTGAAGGCACAAAGTAAGTGCTTCGTAGACATTAGATGGATGAAATGATGAATGAATGAATGTGACATCAAGCATGTTGAGCTTTTGGCCACTGAAAATATGTAATGGAAGCACAGCTTATTTCCACGTGTTACATTATTTGTGTGTACCCTGGTATAGATGAAGCATGTATTATAATGTTGATTTAACAGAAATGTAAGTAAGTTCAATTGTCACTCAATTGGAATGGATGGAATTTTTGTAGTAGACACCCATTTTTCTAATAAGCCAAGCCCATGTGTTCCAATGATTGTGGTGTGTGCTCAGAGCATTAGCTCTGTGATCCTAATTCTTTAAATTATTTTTCAAAACACAGCATCTGAGTTTCAATCAGTAAATATTGTTTTGGATTTGAAAGATGGTCTTGTCATTTTATGTTGTTTGGCTGTTTTCCTTTGTTTTTGTATTTAAGTATTCTAGGGCAACATGAATTCTCTGCTGTATAAGCCCAGGAACACAATTATTTCTTAGATGACCTTTTTCGTCTCTTTAGAAGAATCAATGTCCTGCTGTTTTACCATTTGTGAACTTTTATATAATATTGTATGTTTATTGTAAAAAAAAACACCAAAAGAAAGGTCTCTCAAAGGACTAGAAAGGAATTATTGAAAGCTTTAAAGCATCAGAGTGAAATGCATATTTCATGTCATAGTGGTAAGTGCTGCATTATATTAGCAATTTAGCTATAGGATCAGTGACTTTTCTGTCCTTTATTGAATTTCTAATATCATAAGAAAGTTACTAATGTGATAAAAGTCTTAAAGTATTACTGACTTTCTATCATGTTCTTGAAGTGAATTTTTATAGTATTAGCAAAAACAGAGCTTCAGAATACCACATAAACTGACCAAAATGATAATAAAAAAAGCTTAAAAATCAATACTACAGTTTATTCAGTTGATCTGTTTGAAGCTTCTCATATTTCATTTTCAGGTCTTTCTCTTTTACTGGCTTTTGCTCGTTGATAAGAGTTGCAAAATTCCAGCTTCCATTGAAGCAACTTCTAGTCCTCAATAGATTGTCTTGTAAAAACAGTATTTAAAGATTTCTGGCAGTATTATTTACAGAAAAGAATGTTAACAGAGTACCCATAACACAGTAAATGTTCCTTCAGTTTTGTAAAATCTTCAGCAAAAAAAAGGAAGTCCAATGAATGCATTACCTCTAAACCTTATCAGCTGTCTTTCTAAATACTGTTTTTCTTTTTTAGGTCTTATACATATGGAAGGTTTCACTTATGACAGACAGAATTGCTATCTACTAAGAGAGTTGCTTTATTTTCTTATCAAGTATGGGAATTAAGAAAAAACTTGCTTTTCTCTACTTCTTGAAGATAAAATGGCTATTTTTTTACCATTCATTTAATTTGTCTAATGTTAACTCATCATAGTTGCTTACAATTAAAATACAACGTAAACTGCCCACAAAAATAGATTTTAAAAACACATTCAAATTCAAGGCCGGGCGTCAACCTAATTTTCAGTAGATTGACTTTTCCCTAGCAGCTTATTTGTATTATTTGAGGAAAAGTAAATTCTTAAAATTTGCTTAACTCATTGAAGATTTTTATACTTGCTTATAATATAGCTACTTTAGTTTACTTACTGATTAGTGCTACTTCCCTAAAACAATTTTCTTGTGCATTCCATGAATGATTAAATGCCAAAAATGTGATTTGGAAGATAAAAAATGGGTTAAGCATTAAAAAGTTTGATTCAATAATTTTCTAAAAAATCACAAGAATCATTTGTGCTCCCATAGTCCATATCTGCAGTAGTCTGTAAAATATCAATTGATGATTCAAGTGAATAATAAAATGCCTATTTTTCTTTAATCCTTGGTTATTTTGTGTTTTTTTCTTACTAGATATAAATCATCAGGTTGCTTTGTAATCTTCTATGAAATCACTTCTTCATATTTACTTGTGCTTATGTGTATTATGCAATATGTTTTAAATTTTAAAACTTTATTAGAACCTTATAGATTCCCATGATATTAATTATTTCATAGTTTATATTAAGAGAATAAGGACAGTGAAAATAGCTGGAATTTATATTATAGCAAACCTTGAGTCAAGGACAGACACATTGATTCCACTGTTAGCATCTTTGTTCACTTACACTTCACCTAGTGACCACAATGTGCCTATGATTAGTGTCATGTAGATTCGTTTTCCTTACTAATGTGTAAGCTACATGTGAAAAAGTTCTCTTTGCAACACGATACTTAGATTATAAACCAACCCGGCACTGCAAATATAGAACCAATGTGAAACACAACTCAAAAGGCAGTTTGAAGCCTGCTTGTAATTCTAGTACTTGGGAGGCTGAGACAGGAGGATCACAAGTTCGTGTCCAGCCTCTGCAACTTAATGAGACCCTCTGCAAGTTAATGAGACCCTCTTTCAAAAAAAATAATAAAATTAAATAGGGCTGTGGATGTAGCTCAGAGGTTGAATGCCTCTGGGGTTCAATCCCCAATACCACGCACACACACAAAAAAAAAACCAGTTCGAATAAATACAATCACATTGCAATGTGGAGGAACAAACACCATGGTGAACCAGGAAACATCTCAGAAAGGGGATGTTAGATTATTTGGGGGAGAGTTAACGGTAGTGGACTGTATATTATCAAGAGTTGGGGTAGATCTATGGTTGGCTGTTTTTAAAACGTGTATAAGGATGGAAGACTAGACTGAGAGTAAAGGTAAAATTAATAAAAAAGCCTCATCACTTAGAAAGAGAAGGAGATAACTGTCATTTTGTAGGTTGACAATGTTCATTTGTTCAATGTGTTCAGATGTGATGAGGTGACCTCATTATTGCTTTGACCCATCATGGTCAGAGTGACTTTGAATGGTGTCAATGTTCTTTGGAATTGTTATGTTTAAGAGAGGAACATTAAGACCTAGGTGTGAGTGCCAGGCCAGTTCATAGTAAAACCATAGCCTAGCTGCTGTTAGTAGGATAGGTCCTGGTGGTGAGAGATCCCTTTTTTTCTGTCTCAAACATTAACATTATTTTCATACATTCGGTAGCAATTGGAATGTTCATAAAATTTATTTGCTTTTATTTTGTATCACTAAAAATGTGTAAGACTGACTGCCCTAAGTAATTCTTTGAAATTATTATTTTTCAAAATGATAATATACCACTCTATTTTATCAATGTAAAAGATAAAATCAAGGGTAAACAGAATACCCTTGATATTGGCCTAAGGAGTCATCAGAAATAGAGAGTAAAATGTAAATATTTATTTTTTATGGGAGCTTGGTCACCATATTCATAAAAACATTAATTTTGGTTTCCATTTCACTAAAATTATATCAGTGTTTCTAACAAAAATGCTAAAATACATGCAAATTGCTTTTCATATTCTAGAACGATCTGATTTACAACTTTTAATACTATCCCATAAGTTGACACTAGAGATTTAGGCAACTTGAGTCTGATCTTTGATGTTCTAATCAAATCTCCCAAAGGAGAACCAGCTTTGAACTTCATCAAGGTATGGATCTACTGTTGCTGCTCTCAGATGAAGTACATTACAGAGAAATAAAATTCATTGTGGACTTGTAATTGTCAATTTAAATATTATTAGTTGCACTAATTGTGTGTGAGTGTTTGACAAAGCAAGTGCAGAGCAGGCACTACCACGTGGGATATCACAGGCCTTCCACCAGTATTCCCTCACTACTGTCCCTCTTTGCAAAAGTAGGTTAAAGTTGCATGAATGTGAAATTTAAACCCATATTCCTAGAGCTTTCCGTGAAGAGCCTTTTAATTAATTTAATAAAAATGCTCCTTTTTATGGGCCAGAGGAATAAAATCTCAGAAATTGATAAGAGACTGCCTAAAGGCAGAAGAAAAGACTGAGCCATAGTGTGATTATCATTTCCACAAGTTTAGCCTCACAACTGTATTGAAGAGCCAATGGTAATTTTATTTGCTTTGTAAGTCTAGAAAGAAACCTGAGACATTGTGCAGGCTGGAAGGCAAATATTCCTATGCAGCCTGGGTGCCTTAAAGCACCCCGGCTCAATCTCAGCAGGGATGGATGCTTCTCAGTATTTTTTTTTTTTTTCGTTCCTCCTACATCAACCTCTCCACCAGGATACTGCCAAGACAGACTGAAACAAAACAGTTCAGACAGAAGAGCGAATTTACAACTGATATTGAATAAAAAAGTTAATTGGATATTTTCTATGTAAGGGCACTACTGCAATTGCTAACTGTATTCTGGTCACAGAAGAAACCATGTGTCTTTGAACATGATGATATAGCTCCTATTACTGGTCAATTAAGAGATAACAACAGTGTGGCAGTAATTTGCCTCTCCATCTGCAGCAATCTGTCACTAACTCTAAAAGCCACTTATCCTAGGAAGACAACCCTAAAATAACCTAAAGAAATACGAATAACATGTAACCAGCGATGGAAGATTGGCAATAGTTGCCCAGCAACAAAATTAAATTGACATTATTATATTTTATTTTGAATGTCGTAAATACGATTTCTACTTTACATGGAGAGTGAAGATAAATCTTCCCTCAAATGTATGGAAAATAATGAGAAAATCAACTTTTCACACCACTAGAGTATTTGAAAAAAAAACTGTATTTTAGTACTCCTAAGGATCATTTTAAATTTTGAGGATAAAATAAATATCTAACTTCCCAGGCTTAGTTTATGTTAAAGCATACAAACATAAGAACAGAGGCATTCACTTTCAATGGGATTTAGCCATATTTCTTTATTATAGCACCCCAGATAGTCTTTAGAGAAATGTTTAAGTGCTCATTTTTCTTATTAATTAATTAATAAAGTAAATTTCTTAATCACAAATAAATGAACTAAGTGTTATATATATGTAGATAGATGATAGATAGATAGATAGATAGATAGATAGATAGATAGATAGATAGATGATAGATAGATTTGTATAAGTCTCAGGAGAAAGTTCTGTGATTATTACCATTTTATAGATAAACAGAATAAGAATGGTCTAACTACTTTCTAATGATCACACAACTAGTATTTGAACACAACCCATATTTTAAGCTACTTTATAAGTCAATAGAAATAGTATAAAAGTAGCTGGGCTTGGTGGTGCAAGCTTGTAATCCCAGTACTTGGGAGGCTGAGACAGGAGGATCGCAGGTTCACGGCCAGCCTCAGCAACTTAGTGAGGCCCTCCGCAATTTAGCGAGACCCTGTTTTAAAATAAAGAATAAAAATAGGGCTGAGGGTGTAGCTCAGAGGTAGAATGCCCCCGGGTTCAAACCCCAGTACCAAAAAATAATGAAATATTATAAAAGTGTAGTCACCCAGTTAACACAGGATGATTATATAGCTAATCCTCCTAAAAATTTATACATAAATCATAAATTCCCAGTTGACACTGGATAATTATGTAGTAAATCTTCCTAACAAATATTTATGTGAATCATAAATATTAGAAAGGTTTTTCAATCACAGGGAATTATGAAACTATCACAATTTGTATACTGGTGCACTTTCATTTGCTTGAGAGCTTTAAGTGGTAGTGGTTGTAAATAAGAGGTTAACATTAGGTAAATATAGTAGTAGTGCTATTAACAAGTAAGTTGAAAGTACTTTCCTATTTCTATAGACTGTGATACAAGCCAAGTCAAAGAAGAATTTGTAAACTCTTGTGGATGTAATGCTGTTTTCTTGGATTCGAAATAATTGAATCCAGGAATTCCTATCCTCATGATAAGAAAAGGAATGAAGGAGGAAAGGAAGTAAGGAAGGGACGGAGGGAAGGAGGAAGGACTTGATGGTACTGAGACCCTATATTCCATGAGATATGCTGAGTGATTATGTCTCATTTGTCCTCTCAATATAAATATCCTTGTATGCTACAAATATGCAAATCAATTTCAGAATATAAGTAATTTATTATGATCTTCAATCTTTAAAATGTTTTATGGATTATAAAAGAAGAGATTTTTATTTTTTATGGTTTAGTAAAGTTGCCATATGTTTGTATGTATGTATGTATGTATGTATGTATGTATGTATTGGCACTGGGAATTGAACCCAAGGACATTCTGCCTCTGAGACACATCTCCAGCCCTTTTTATGCTTCGTTTTTGCAACAGGGTCTCACTAAGTTGCTGAGAGTCTCCTTAAGTTGTTGAGACTGGTCTCAAACCAGTGATCCTCCCATCTCAGCCTCCCAATATTGGGAATACAGGCATGTGCCACCATACCTGGATGCCATATTTATTTTCAGTAAGAATAATAAATGCTATTGAAGCTTGAAAACAAATGTTTATTTGCTAAAATTTGCTTGGAAGTCTGATGGCTATAAGAAGTCAAAAGAAAAAGAACACTAAATAACAAAATTATAATTTTTTTCAAATTCTTTAACAGTATTACATGTACTTTTTTATTTACCATCACATTTGTACATTTATGTTGCTTCAATGGTTGACAAATGCTTAGTAATTTTTCCTGTAAGAAATTTGTTTTCAGTAATTTACAGTTGACATTTAAAATTATCATTATACTGTTCATCATTGATGCATATCACAAGTGCTGTTTTATTTACTATGGTTTCATGCATATGAAAATATACTACTGAGGTTAAAATATCAAATTTACAGTTTGCCCATCTCATTAGGGGACCTGTTTGAGGCTAAATTCCCTGTTTACAATATGTGATACATAAATTTTATTTCAGTTAAGTTCCTATGGGAATCAGATTTCATTTTAACATTTCTAAATATTTGCAGTCTTTCTTAAAGTTTCAGCTGCGTTTGAGATATTATTTTGGTGTTCATGTGAAAATGGAAAGTGAGTAATTATTTCAGAGTTTTGAGGTAATTTTTGTAATGCCATAATGGATCTGTTAATGCTAAAAATTACCTCTGGAAACAGACCCATGAAAACAATACCTTGAGTGACAACAGAAAGAATAGTGTTTGTTATTAATGGCCGGTGACAGTCATTATTAATGGAATTTTTTGTATATGGAAAAATAATAGCTATACAATAAATTATCTTTTTCATTTGGGTAGATGTCTTTCACCAATTCTTAGTAAATATCCTATCATATTTGCATATTTAAATTTATATTATTTTCTGAGAAAACTCCTAACCTCCCCAAATTGGCTAACTCAAGTTTTTAAAGCACATAAAGGGTTTATTCATTAGATCAGATATGTTCAAATATGAAATATGTTTGGTCTGTAAGGATAGTTTGCTAGTGACTCAGACAGAGGTCTGCTCCCGGGTGAGTCGGACCTATGCTGAAGGTCACTCCTGTGGGTTGACTGAAGGGAAACCTGGCAGATCGCCCATGTGAGGAAGTGATGAAATCTTACCCAAGCAATCATAGGCTTGCTAAAAATTTAAAACAACATCACATAGAGTTAATAAAATAAGATGTTGGTAATAGTAGATATTTGGCTAAATAGGTTATCTATAGGTGCAAACCCAAAAGGTACAATAATATGTGTGTCATTTATTCATGATTTCGTTAAGCAATTCACATCCCAGTCCAATTCTTAAGAATGCTTTTAAGGTCATTACACTGTATACTGAGATAGAGCTTAAAGAGAAATATCCCTCATAATTAAATATATGTTCTCATGTGAAGGGTAGGTTGTTTTTGACTTGCTTAGAATTGAAGGTTAGTTCTGACACATTTCACCAAATTATTTTTATCAAATTATTTACATCCATAAATTTAGAATGACTGATACTGTTCTGGGGATCAAACCTAAGGCCTTGTATATGTTAGGCACATGATCTACCAAGCTGTACCCCTGATTAACTGCTATTTAGAAATTACTATAGATAAATAGAAATGATATACTTTTAAAAATGGTTCATGAAATAACATAAAATATTGATTATGACAAAAAAGCATGTGATGTTTTCATAAAAACGAGTGCTAAGTTCAATTTCATTGGGAAGTGAAAAATCACAATCAAGGAATTAATGTTCCACCATAAAGATATTCACCAAAATGACTGCACAAAATATTAATATAAGATACATTTGAACAAATGTAGATGAACAGTTTTTGTCAGGATGCATTAATTATTTCTCACCAGAAGAACAGACGTGATAGAGATGCCAAGAGAATCTTTTGAAATTCAAGATTAAGGGATAACAACTATAATTTGTTTTTCTTTCTTTTTAAAAATACTTTTATTGATATATTATATTCACATATCATAATGTAGTTCATAGTGATAATGACTTACATGCTAACAGCACTTGGAGGGCTTTCCCCTGGCTCCCTCACTCCCCCGCTTCCCCATACAGAATATTGAGACTGACGTTGGTATTTTCACATATGTACATACTGTATATGGAAGTGATTATTTCATTGATTCTCCCTCTCCCCCCTTCCCCTAGACCACCTCCCTTGTGTCACTAGAGTTTTTCCCCATTATTTGGAGTCCCTCTGGTATCCTGACTACTTCCTAACTTCCACATATGAGAGAAAACATATGACCCTTCACTTTCTGTGACTGGCTAATCTCACTTAACATAATGTTCTGCAGGTCCATCCATTTTCCTCTCCATGACATTATTTTGTTCTTCTTTATTGTTGAGTAGAATTTCATTGTGTGTATATCCCATAATTTTGTAATCCATTCATCTGTTGATGGACACCTAGGTTGGTTCCATAATTTGGTTATTGTGAATTGTGCTGCTATAAACATGGATATGCATACATTACTATAACATTCTGTTTTCGGTTCCTTTGGAAAGATACCCAGGAGTGGTATAGCCAGATCATAAGGTGAATCCATTCCCAATTTGCTGAGAAATCTTCACACTGATCTCCATAGTGGCTGCACCAATTTGCAATCCCACCAACAGTGTAGAAGAGTTCCTTTTCCCCCATATCCTCACTAGCATTTATTGTTGTTTAACTTCTTGATTTTTTTTTTTTAGAAATAGGGCTTTGAAGCCAGGTGTGGTGGTGTGTACTTGTAATCCCAGTACTTGGGAGGCTGAGACAGGAGGATCGCAGGTTCGAGGACAGTCTCAGCTACTTAGTGAGGCTCTCCACAGCTTAGCGAGACCCTGTTTCCAAATAAAGAGTAAAAAAAAAAAAATAGGGCTGGGGTATAGAATGCCCCTGCGTTCAATCCCCAGTACTACAAAAAAAAAAAAAAATGGGCTTTGAACATGGGTGGTAACATTTACTTATTATATTGGTTGAACTCATACTCCATTATATATGCAATGTATATGAAAGCCATATATATTCAAGGATAGTTAATTGCATAATATTTCTATATTCTGAAGTAAATATTCTGTGTGTGTATGTGTGTGTGTCTCATCACAATTTATGTCTGTGTATATGAGTGTATATATTACAATTTTTGTAGTACTTAAAGGAAGAAATAATTTTTTTCCTCTTGATAGTGACATGCTTGCTACTAGTAGATAATAGGCTTTATTTATTTATTTTTCTTTTATTTTTTCTTTTTTTATGTTTTTATTGGTGCATTGTAGTCTCACATCACAATGAGTGATAATAGGCTTTAAATGCATGAGTTTGTTTTTTGCCTTGAATGCCTGAAAGTGTGCACACAAAAATGCTAAGGGTTACTATTTTATTCAATTTTTCAACTTCTATAAAGGTCCTCAACAGGATCTTTAAAACCTAAACCATTTTAGTTCATATAATTAGTAAGAGTTTTTTACATTTTAAGTTAATAACTGTCTGATGTTTTATTATTTATGGTTTTATTGCCTTGATACCTTTTGGTAGTAACATATATTGGGTATGTTGTATTCAGTCAAAAATGTATTTGTCAATTAAGATTAATAAAAATAGTTTAGAGAAAATGAAAATGAGGCTCAGACAGATTATGTTTATGTGGTCCGAGTCTTTCACAATTATCTTAGAAATATAACACACTAGAAATATAACATCTGAAATAATTAATAACAAAATAGAAGAAACAAATTTTATAATTTTTCTATGTAACAGCTTTACATGTAACAAAGGCAATGAATTTTTGCAAAAAAAAATGATGCTAAGTTTTTTTTTAAATAAATATCTCAGGAGCAAGTTTTCTGTTAGGTTCTTTAGAATTATTCTGCTTAAGTATTACTTTCCTACCTTAAACTTTAAACAATCCAGGCATGGTGGAATCCCAGTACTTGGCATGCTAAGACAAGGAAGATCGAAGGTTTTAGGCCAGGCTGAACAATTTAGTGAGAACCTGTTTCAAATAAAAAAATAAAATATTGCTGGTGGTGTAGCTCAGAGGCAGAAGTCTCCCAGGCTCAATTGCCAATGCCACAAAAACAAAACAAAGAAACCTTTAAACAATGTTAATTTACTCCCAAACACAAAAGAATTTTTAGACATCAAAATATTTTGAAACTGAAATTTGCATGCAAATATGTATGTGTTAAGTGAATATCAATTTATTTTTATATGTTCTTTGTATTTTTGAACTTTTTTGTGTTTAATCTGAGTGTCTTCTGCTAAAACTCCAAATTCATAGTTTTTATAAACTCTTCTTTCAGTATGCCATGGTTTCTTTGAAAAACTATGATCCATGGTTACAGAATATTTAGTGTAACCAGATTGAAATTGTATTAACAGATGAAGTTTTGATGCTTCTTCAAACACTAAATTCAAGAAAAGAAATTAATCTATTTTTGGAAATGAGAGAAATTAGAGATAATATAATATACATTAATTTAAGGAAAAAACAATTTAAAGCCATTAAGGCTTACAATAAAATTAAAACATAATTTTATTGTTGCCTGGGCTGGTCTTGAATTTAGGACTGAAGTGATCCTCTTGCAGCAGCCTCTCATTTGTTGGTATTACAGATGTGCACCATTGCTCCTGGCTTGTGCAAAACATATGCCTAAGCCAGGCATGGTGGTAGGCTGACACAGGAGATTAGCTGGTTCAAGGCCAGCCTCAGCAAATTAGCAAGACCCTCTTTCAAAATTAATAAATAAAATAAAATAAATAAAATGGGCAAGGACTGTGGCTTGGAGGTAGAAATCCCCTGGGTTAAATCCTTGGTAAAAAAACAAAGAAATAAAGATCTGCCTAGGAAAGTGTATTTAAAATGAATTACTAGATCTATAATTTGTTTCCTTTATGATATAAAGAGTTCTTAAAAATGAAACAAATCACACTGATAGGTTAAGGTATCAAATTATTTAATAAGATTTGGAATGGGAAAATAATTATCAGACATATTGTTCTGAGTAAACTTAGATCATGAAAAACAACCAAACAAGGTCTCAGTCATTTTAAGAATATTTATTGCAATTTTTACCAAGACAGGCTCTTTATTTGTTAACACTCCACACAATTGTAGTATTTCACACCAACTTAGGGTATTTTAGCACAGAGAGAGATTAGTACAACATGGAAAACAGGTTGGGCAGTCCATTTACCAAGGAGTTCAGCTGGCTGTGTCTGGGTCTCTGGTCCAGGTCCATTGTGAGTCTGGTCTGGGTTTTTAGGCCTGACCTTAGCCAGTGCTCAACCAGAATCCAAGATGAGGACTTCCCAACAGCTGCCAGCATCCCTGGCTCAGTCAGCGCTCAGCCTCATCACTGGTGGTCGGCATGGTGAGGCGCGAGGCTTCATGACAGAGGAGCTGTGGGTTTTGGTCTCAGGTGCTAACAGTTGTGGTCCTCAGGTTGCTAGGGACTCCATGTGGTTGGCAAGGGGCTCCTGGTCAGCAGGTCTTGGGCTTGCATGTTGCCTGTTGCGCCTGGGCTTTTTGCACCTTGTGCCTGCTGCCTGTGTGTTGCCCTGATACCCTGGCTGTGTTGTAGCATGCCTGCATGTGCTATGAGAGTTATTCTTGTACACTTCA
The DNA here is from genome assembly GCA_004027185.1 of Glis glis. Taxonomy (NCBI): domain Eukaryota; kingdom Metazoa; phylum Chordata; class Mammalia; order Rodentia; family Gliridae; genus Glis; species Glis glis. The sequence continues at coordinate 16,599 of PVJS01040912.1, forward strand.
CATCATGTGTGAGCCATACCCAGGTGTGCTTTGGGAGTGAAGTCCCTCTTTGACTTTATTTTTTTTGCAGTATTGGGGATTGAACCCAGGGGCATTCTACCTCTGAACTACACCCCCAGCCCTATTTTTTATTCTTTATTTTGGGGCACCCTTTTAAAAATATGTCCTCCCTACACATAGTATTATAATTAAATTTGCCAAAAAGATAAAACATTTTACACATTTTGTATGCCACTGGATTTTTATGACATTATTTTAAAACCAAATTTTACAAAAAAGACAAAAAAACAAGAAGCTTTAAAAATGTATGTATGTGAAGAAATTCAATTTTTCTCATAAAGTAAACATTTCCTTCTAATAAGCATCATATATTTTTGAAGTTGTCTGTTGCTTATCTTTGAAGTTTTAACTGATCACAGCTCTATTGTCATTAACATAGGCTAGATTAACAAACCTTTCCATAAGTTATTTGTTGTACTAATATAGTCTGTACTTGTATGTAACACTGAGAAAAAGAAAACATAATTTTGAAGCAGTTTTTTCCAATGTCTTGGTAAGACTTCATTATAATCCAAATATCCTAATATAAATACAAAATAATAGCTACATAAAGAATTCAAGGAATAAAATACTTATTTTGAAGAAAATGTGAATATAAGTTTTAATGCTTTCCCTTTTATTCTGTTTTATAATCATGTCTAAGAAATAACATTGCAGATTTAAGACTTAATATTTGCTCATAATGGACAATCATTAACCATACAATTTAAGCAAATTTCCTGTTTCTATTGCAGTATGTAAAAGATTAAAGCATGGATTTCTGATTAGAAATTGTAGAAAACATATCAAATAAATTAAATGTATATTTTAATACACATTACAAGTAACTAAATCATCACATTTCCAAGTAAGTAGCTGTCAGTTTCTAATTTTTCTGCCATAAAAATCACTCAAATTTCATGAGTAATAGAATACATATTCAATAAACAGTGTTAAACACTTTTTAAATCCACTATGGTAATATATTACTCCACCTACTTTATCAGGAAATGAAGTGAACTGAGAATTTTTCATATATTAACTCAAAATTGTACTTAGCTCAGTTAATAAAATTTTGTAATCAAACTTTTTCACTTTACATGTACTTGAAAGATTGAAATGCAAATTTATTGTAAGTTGTCTTTGTATTTTTAGAACAAGTCAAATGAGACTTGAATCATTTAAAAGAGAGGTTCAAAAACTTAGGGATACACAAAAAAACTGATATCACTTTTGCTCACCCTGATTTAAATTCAAAAAGAGAAAGAGGAAAGAAATAGCCAGGTCCTGCTTCTTTCACAAATCTTCCTAATTCATATCCCATTCATCTGCTATAAAAAGTATTTTGTTTTCCAGTGGATTCACCCATGCTAATTTTATCTCTTAATATTTTAAAACTCTATTAAATGAAACAAGGGGTGAGTAAATCTTCTAGAAGTTCTTAGAACATTTAATCCTATTTAAAATGCTAAACATTAGACTTTTAAATGGTTGACTTTTTTTTTTTTTTTTGCGGTTCCGGGGATTGAACGCAGGGGCGTTCTACCTCCGCGTTACACCCCCGGCCCT
>PVJS01040913.1:0-18205 GCA_004027185.1 Glis glis
CTCCCCCCTTCCCCTCTTCCCCCCTTCCCCCCTTTCCCTTTCCCTTTCCTTGTGATTGAACCCAGGGGATGCTCTACCACTGAGCTATACCCTGGCCCTTTTCATTTTTTTTTTAATTATGTACTGGCCTGGAACCTGTGATTTTTCTGTCTCAGCCTCCCAAGTACAGGGAGTTCAGGTGTGCACCACAATTTGGATGTCTTGTTCTTTCCTGGTGATAATTCCTGAGATGGTATGGGCTCTTCCCACCACTAGCTTTATAAGTTGGGTGTACTTTTTTAAATTACTAAATATTCAAGGAGATGAAACTTTTACCCAGGAATTCTTGTCACATGTGTTGGTAGTAGAAAGGAAGCTGTACTTACTTTAATGACTTTGAGGTTAACACATTTTACATTGCCTTTTTTTTCCCTCTTGGTGTAGACGTAAAATTCATCCAGATCAGAAAAACATTAATGCTTATGTTGTGTTTAAGGATGAGAGTGCTGCTACAAAAGCACTGAAAAGGTAATTCTACCTCTCAGATTTGAACAGTTACTGTCTTGTATTTCTTGGGGCAGGGCATTTTTTATTCTTTGGATTCTTGTTAGAGCAAATATTTTATTTAACAGCCATTTTTCTATTGCGTTTATAATATAGAAATGGGGCCCAAATTGCAGAGGGATTTCGTATTCGAGTTGATCTTGCATCTGAGACCTCATCTGTAAGTAGTACTTGTCTTGTTTGATGAACTTTACAGTCTTGTGGAAGGAAATATTTCCTTGTGAGATTAGCTGGCGGTGGGTGGCATCAGTATCGTGAGCATGAGTGGAACAGAAGGAAGCAGCCTTTGTCCTCTGGGGTCACAGAGCTGGTGCAGAGGGGCACAGGGACTCGAATCAACATCAGTTTCAAGAGTAGGTCGTTGGCTGGGCAAGGTGGTACATTCCTGTAAACCCAGTACTTGGGAGGCTGAGACATGAAGATCACAGGTTCAAGACCCGCCTCAGCAACTTAGTGAGACCCTGTTTCAAAATAAAAAGAAATAAAATCAGGCTGGGGGTGTAGCTCAGAGGTACAGTGACCCCAGGTGAGTCCCCATTCCACCTCCTCATCCCCGAGCCCTCTGCCCCCCCCCACACACACATACACACACATACACAAACACACCAAATCCTATGTGTGGGTGACCCAACCCTCGATCACTGTCCAGTGATTAAATAGAGTTAGGCTGGAGGTACAATAGAGATCATCTGGTTACAGGTTTTCTAGACGTGGGTCTAGAAAGTTCAGTTATTCACTAGACAGGTTTTGAGATCTTACTTCATAAGGTATGCATAGTCTTGCAGTATATGATGGAGACAAGCAGAGGGACAAATTGTGGCTCGGCTTTATGATAAATACCATCATGAGTGCACAGGATGAGTCAGGCACAGTGGCACCCACCTGTAATCCCAGTACTTGAGAGGCTGAGACGGAAGATTGCAGATTTGTGGCCAGCCTCAACAACTTAGCGAGGCCCTATGCAACTTAGTGAGACCCTGTTTCAAAATAAAATAGGAGAGCTGGGTGTGGCGGTGCACGCCTGTAATCCCAGTACTTGGGAGGCTGGTACAGGAGGATCGCAGGTTTGAGGACAGTCTCAGCAAGTAGTGAGACTCTCATCAACCTAGCAAAACCCCGTTTCCAAATAAGAAATAAAATTGGGCTGGGGGTGTAACTCTAAGGTAGAATGCCTCTGGGTAGAACACCCCTGGGTTCAATCCCCAGTACCACAAAAAAGGAGAAAAGATTTGCCAACCCCCAATATAGGAAACCTTTCCTGAGCACTACCGTGTGTCAATGGCAGCTGTGAAGGAAAAGTTCCTCCTCTGGTGCCCACTGGCCAGTGGGAAGATGGAGTAAATCGTCGAAACAGGGCAGATGTGTGGAAAGGTTGGGATGTCCACGGCCCTGGGATGTGCAGGCGTGCAGGGCAGGGGGTTCCAGGGTGGCTTCTATTTTCTGGTCTAATGAGATGTTTTCATTCACCTTTGTGTTTCAGAGGGACAAGAGATCAGTATTTGTGGGGAACCTCCCTTACAGTAAGTTTGTTTATATAAGTAAAATGCAAATATTATTATTTAAATAATGGTGAAATAAAAACTGAATAGGGACAATGTTTTCCTTATGACTAAATTTTAAGAAGCATGCAATGTAACAGTTTATATTCATGCAGCTGTGCTCATCTTGCTGTGTTATCAAACATCTCTAGCATTCTAAGGAGGCCTAGTCTTTATTTCCATTGTGGTTGGATTTTTTTAGAAGTTGAAGAGTCTGCCGTGGAGGAACACTTTTTGGACTGTGGAACAATTGTGGCGGTGAGGATTGTGAGAGACCCGGTTACAGGAGTCGGCAAAGGGTTTGGCTACGTGCTCTTTGAGGTATGGTAAACTGATGCATTGTCACCCGGGGGAGGGGTTGTCACTGCTGTGTCATCATCTAGACATCACGTTACACTCATCCTCAAATTCCATCCTAAGAAAACCAAACTCAGGACCTGCAGTAGCGGAGTGTCATTGCTGTAATCACACCTAACCAAAAACGGGTCTAGTTCCCTCTTCCTCATACTTACATTACTAAGTAATGTCTTGGATACCAGATATTACAGGGACTAAATCTCTGCATCTCCATCTTCAGTAAAAGAGAAAATAACTGACCAGGCAGGTAGAGAAACCTTTTAGAGTCTTCGTACAAGATTAGTTATACTTAATTCACTAATTACTAACCAGTTTCATGCTGAACACTAAGTAGTAAAAGAGTATACTTAAGAGTCTGATGGAACTTAAGTTTTTCTTCCCTCAAGTTCCTTTCAGTTTTTTCCTGTGCTCTTTTTAGGTGAACTTCTATCTATGAACATAAAACTTCGCAAACTACATTATGTTATTTTCTGACGCCATATAACATGATTTACACTGTCATTTCCCTCATGTTGGACATTGGCAGTATTCTGATTTTCCCTGTAATAAGAAGTTACAGTGGTTATTACTTTTTTTCGTCTCAAATGTTACTTCTTTAGGATAGCTCCCCACTAGGATATTCTTAGGTAAAAGTATGTCACTATTTTAAAGAGTCTTGATAGGTAGTACTAGGTAGCTTTTTTTTTTATTCTTTATTTTGAAACAGGGTCTCACTAAATAGCTGAGGCTGGCTGCGAACCCAGATCCTCCTGTCTCAGCCTCCCAAGTACTGGGATTACAAGTGTGTGCCACCATGCCCGGCTCTATGCTAGGTAGCTTTTTAAAAAACGTTGCGTGCCCGGTGTTTTCATGTTTCTGTATTGTGGTGGTCATACTTTTTCCCTGCTCTCTTTGTTACTTGATAAGCTTGTAGAGTCCTTTAACAGACATGGACATTCAGGATAGTTAGCATTAATGATTCCGTATTAGACTAAAAGAATAATGGGATTTTGGACCTAAGTGGAACCCTGAAGGGTGTCTAGTCCCACATATCAGGGACTCTAGTGGAGAGTTCTCTGTCCTCAACAGACAGCAGGGCTTTTATAGAAAAGTGACTTGGGAGTAGGTTTATTGGTGTAAAAGGCTGCAAATGACTAGTCAGTCAAAACCTCGTATGTTGAAATAAAGAAGCCTGTGACTGACTTGACTATTGGGCAAGGCAGCTTCAGCGCTTTGGGGGAAACTTGTGCGGAGTATAACCATAGGGAGCCTGAAGCATGGCTGCCGGAACACTTGGAATTGGTCTTTCAGGCAGGCAAGTGGGAGGAGCAACTAGCGCAAGCTGGAAGCGCGCTGTCATCCATCCATTAAAGTCAAAATTGTACTAGTCTCTGCATGTAAGTTTTTGGTGAAAATTAATGTATTTTTTTCTTACTGTAGAACACAGATGCTGTTCATCTTGCTCTGAAATTAAATAATTCTGAGCTAATGGGAAGAAAACTCAGAGTCATGCGCTCTGTGAGTAAAGAAAAATTAAAACAGCCAAATTCAAATCCAGGCTTGAAGAATGTCAGTAAACCAAAGCAGGGACTTAATTCTGCTTCCAAAAATGTAGGACCTCCTAGGAAAAGTGCATTTGTTGGAGAAAAAGCTGTTTTCATTAAAAAGAAGAAGAAAGGACAGAAGAGAAGTGGACAAGTGAAGAAACAACAAAAGCAGAAGTAACCATCAGAAGCCTGTCTTTCCCACAGAGGATTGCTCATTTTAAGTGTGGTGAACCCCTGGATGGAATGTCAGGATTTTTTATGGATTGAATAAATTAAATGTGGAGACTTCTACAGTCTTAGTGTATTTACATTTTAATACCACCTTTGAAGCATTTATTTTTAGATGTAGGCAGATCAGTTACCGTGAATTATGTGTTACTACTGATAATAGAGGATGATTTTAGGCCTAGGGTGAACATCAGAATTTTAATGATTGTTAGAAATATATAACTAGTGCTTCAGTTATTTCAAGAATATTATTATTTGGGATGAGACTAAGTTAAAAAGTAAATATATTTAAAAAATAAATGAATAAGCCTTACATTGACTGTACTTAGACCAAGAAGCCTAATTACGCTAAAGTGGGAGTACTGATCCCAGGTCTGCTCATAATCCCTAAGAAAGAATCAAGAACTTTTACAGAATACCCACTCATTTTTCTTTCTTTTGCATTTGTGCTAAGTGGAGTTCTTGATTCTTACTTTATTCCATTAATCATTTAGTAATAATAACTAGAGCTCTGTTTACCTACATCCAGAGACTGAATATTTTATGCCTAGTATATCCCTTACAGTGTTTAGAACTTTTTTATAAATAGGGTTCAGCAAATATTTATTACCTAATCATTGTTACGCATTTTTACATATATTTCTAAGTAGTTTATATAAAGATGCATTGTCTATAGATTGTATAGATTTTATGTGCATATGTAGCTTGTCTGTGTATACTTGGGACTCGTGAATGGGCAGCCTCTTAAAGCATAGCAGATAACGTGGAATTTTTTTTCCAGTACTGGGAATTGAACCCAGGGGCATTCTACATCTGAGCTACACCCCCAGCCCTATTTGTTTTTTAATTCCTTTTTTGAAACAGGGTCTCACTAAAGTTGTGAAGAGCCTTACTAGCTAGCTTAGACTGGCCATGAACCTGAGATCCTCTGGTCTCAGCCTCCCACATACTGGGATTATAAGTGTGCACCAGCATATCCGGCCTAACATGAAATTTTTACTTCACATTTGTTACTTAGAGAATTTCTACTTTCTCTGAACAGAATATACAGGTAATACTATAATAGTATAAAACACATTTGACATAGGAAAAGAATATTTCATAGAAAAATTTGCAGAGACTCAGTATAGTTCTTTGTTTTCTGGAAAAGTACTGGTGTCATGTTATATCTGGTTAAATTTTTTAACCCCAACCGTGTGTATCAATAGTGGCTGCATTTTGACTTTTCATGATTGTAATAAAAGATTTTTGGTGATCTTGGTTAATTATGAGCATTACTGTTTTGAATTCTTAGAATAAGAAAACACAGGAGTGCTTTATATCACCTACCCAAGTATTTTCTCACTCTAGATGAATCTTAGTGTCATTAACATAGCTTGCTACTGTTGGTCGGGTATGAGGGGGTTCTTGACATTGCATTTTGTGACCTTGAGCAGGTACCCAAATACCTTGATTGATGGGACTAGATCAGTGGTTTCATACCTTTTTGTGACTAAAGCAGCTTTTATTTTATATTGTGACCAGTACAAACATATTTGTAGCTGACATGAACACTGTACATGACAATACTTATACAAAAGCATAAATCATAACGGGCCCAAGGGAGAGATGCATTTTTTTCATGTTAGGCTCTTAAAAGACCTGCCTCATTTTTTCCCCATAACTCAAAATGAACCATTAGTATTGTAACACAACTTTTGAAAGCGAATCACTATCTCCATGTTCATTCACTCATGGCTGAATTTGAAAAGCAAATTAAGTTTACTTTGATGGAGAATCGGGCCACCTGCAGCACACAGTAGGATGAAGCCCTGTCGTCAGCTATCCTCCATCTTTTTCCTTTTTTTTTTTTTTTTTTGGTCCTGGGGATTGAACCTCCGAGCCACACCCCCAGCCCTTTTTGTTTTTTAGCTTGAAACACGGTCTCAATTGCTGAGAGTCTCGCTACGTTGCTGAGACGCCTCACACCTGCAATCCTCCAGTCTCAGCATCCCAAGTACTGGGATTACACGCGTGCGTCAGCACGCCCGTGTCGCCTTCCATCTTCGACATGTCTTGCGAGGCTGGCGGCGAGTCTCGGGAGCTCGCTCACGTTCGGCACGTGCCCCGACGCTCCGCCTCGCTCGCCGGGGTCGAAGGACGTGCGTAGTGACGCGCGCGCGCGCTCGCGGCACCTCGTCGGCTGCGACGTGGCCTCCGCGCAGGCGCAGAGGGGCGCAGGCACCGCCGCGGACGCCCCGGGGTCCTCGGGAGGCGGAAGTGCCCTCTCGGACTTCCGGTCTCCTGTTCGGCGGGCGGCAGCGGCTGCGGGCGGCGCGGTGCGCTCCGAAGACTCGCGGCCAACCGCTCCTTCGCGGCCCCGCGGCGGCAGTCGCCGCACGGAGAAATGATGGTGGGGCGAAACAGCGCCATCGCCGCCGGCGTGTGCGGGGCCCTGTTCATCGGCTACTGCATCTACTTCGACCGCAAGAGGCGGAGTGACCCCAACTTCAAGAACAGGCTGCGAGAACGTGAGTGGGCCCGCGCGGCGGCCGGCCCTCCATCTTGGAGGCGGCCGCGGGGACTTGGGACTTGGCGTGTGTGCGAGGGGGCCTCTCTGGTGGTGCCGTACCCCCTTTTAAATCCCTCTTCTCAATCCGAAGGTCGTGCCCCTCGTGTTAGAGGGACTTTAGCCTGAGCCGAAATCCGCAAACCCGATGCGGTATCGCCGTTGCATTCTTAAACCCTCTTGGCAGCTGCTCTCTAAGTGCTTCCAAGATATGAGTGAATGCTAGAGGAATTGCGGGGGAGTCCAAAGGGCTGCGCCTCCCCCCGTGGCCCAGTCTTATTTCATACCTGCGACATCTTTTGAGAGAGGTTTGCCAAGAGGCGAATCGTGTCACCCGGCACCATCGTGATCCGCCTTGAATTTCGGGGCGAAGGGGAGAGGATCGTCATTTTGCAGCAGTAGGAAGACAGATGTATTGCCATAAGGAATATTTTTGTAATTTGTTTAGATTGCTCAGCGGTGGACGAAATGAAAGCCCAGGGCGCACAAGGAAGTGATTGTCCTGTTTTATACTTAGTGCTCAATTAAGCTGTACTAAGTCGTTTCAAATGCTATATAGTCGCACGTGGCCGGTGACCTGCCTGTTGGACAGTGCTGATCATACACCATCTAAGATAACGACTCTAGCTTTACCTCTCAGGTTTTAGAAGGGGAGGGATATAGAAATAATTTGTCTTATGGGTGGTTAGGTAGACCCATGGAAAGAATGTGGTTTGTGATCCAGCACTGGGTTTCCAGACCCCATTGGTCACTGATGAGCAACATGCCCTTGGGCTTTCTGCATCTTAATTTCCTTAACTTTAAAATCGGGTAATGCCACCATCCTCTTGTTGGTTTTGGGAAGGTAAAGTAAGATGTTTGAAGTTCCCACTACCTAAATGCTGGCTACGAAGGTCACTGTTGGAATACAGGTCCCTTTCTCATAGTTTCAAAAATGGATGGGGCCTGCAGATGCAGAGCCCTATAAAGAGTCGATTAATTCTTCCTTTGGAAATCCTGAATTCCTTTTGAAACCTTGCGAGAACTGGGTTTTTTTTTTTTTTTTTTGCATTACTGGGGTTGGAACCTAGGGCCTCCCACGTGCTAGGCAATTGTTCTACCGCTGAGCTACACCCCCAGCCTTTTATATTTTTTTATCTTTTGAGACAGGTTCTGGCTAAATAGCCTAGGCTTGCTTCAAACTTGTCATCCTTCTGCCTCCACCAAGTGATTTGCTAGCTCCAGCAATGACCTTAGTAAACAACTTCAAGCTTCAGTAAAATATGTGTAGAGTTTAATGTTGTCCCTAACAGTTTTTTTATTTTATTTTTTTGCGGTACCGCGGATTGAACCCAGGGGCGTTCTACCTCCGCGCTACACCCACGGCCCTATTTTTTTATACTTTATTTTGAAACCGGGTCTCACGAAGTTGCAGAGGGCCTCACTAAGTAGAGGAGAGAGAGAGCTGAGTCTGGCCGGGAACCTGGATCTTCCGGTCTCCACCTCCCAAAGTACTGGGATTACTAGCGTGCGCCACCATGCCTGGCCCTAACAGTAATTTTTGAATGCTAGAGAATTTTTAATAAGTAGAATTTATTATTTGCCGTTTTGCTAGCAAGTAATTTTGCAATCTGTTTAAAGGCAGTTGTGATTGGCTGACTTGGGGTACTTTGGGTTTTTCTAATCTAATTTCCAATAGAATATTTACGTCAACAATAAATCGTTCTTCCAATCAGTCAGTTTGTTGGCTTTATTTATTCATTCATTCATTCATTCATTTTGTGTGTGTGTGTGTGTGTGTGACTGGGGATTGAACCCAGGGCTATTCTGCTTCTGAGCTACACCCCCAGCGCTATTTTATTTTTTATTTGGAAACAGGGCCTCACGAGGTTGCTGATCTTGGCTGCAAACCTGTGATCATCCTGTCCTTCTGCCCAAGTACTGGGATTACAGTCATGAGCCATCAAACCTAGCATCCCTTTTTTTCTTTCTTTATTTAATGGAAAAGAAGCTTAAGTTGTTTAAACTGTAACCAGATCATGGGGGATGGAGGTGCTAGAGATTGAACTCAGAGCTTTGTGCAAGTTAAACATGTGATCTACCCCTGAGCTGCACCCACAGCCCCTTTCAGTACTTTTTTTTTTTGCAGTACTGGGGATTGAATCCAGGGGCACTCTACCACTGAGCTACATCCCCAGCCCTTTTTAGTTTTTATTTGGAGACAAGGTTTTGCTAAGTTGTCAGACTGGCCTACCTGCCTAGGAATGCACCACCATGCCTGACTCTTTTCACTACTCTCAAAGCATCATTTTTATCAGTCTGGAAATTCTTGATGGGTGAAATTTAACTTTAAAATCGTGGTGCCAACTACAGGTGGGTTTCATTTATAGACTACTGTATTAAATGATGCATCATTCAAAATATATTAAGCAAGCATCTTGTTTAAATGAATGCTTGAAAATAATTTGGATTTGGGACTACTGTAAGCTTGTGTTTTTAAAAGTAAACATGCCTGTTTTACCTTGTTAGATTTATGCAATAGCATTTGGCACTACTGAGTCAAGCCCTGGTTTTGCTGATTGTAAAAATTTTTACTTTTTGGATTTTTTTTTTTTGCGGTACCGGGGATTGAACGCAGGGGCGTTCTACCTCCGCGCTACGCCCCCGGCCCTATTTTTTATACTTTATTTTGAAACCAGGTGTCACGAAGTTGTGGAGGGTCTCGCTAAGGAGAGAGAGAGAGAGAGAGAGAGAGAGCGAGCTGAGGCTGGGCGCGAACCCGGATCCTCTGGTCTCCGCCTCCCAAAGTACTGGGATTACAAGTGTGCGCCACCACACCCGGCTGCCTTTTGGATTTTCAGTCTGTTATCATCTGCCCCTTTATCACAGAGATACTATTTGTCTTATGAAACTAAAACTAGACTTTTAATTTTATTGCTAATTATTAAAAGCAACTAAGGGATCTTAAAAATTGGTGACTATCAGTCACATGCATACAACAACCATACACTCCTGTCATTTTTCTCTCAATTCTAGGTTAGCAAATTGTATTATTCATTTATTCTACAAACTTGCTTTGTTCGTTTCTTTTTTTTTTTTGCGGTACTGGGGATTGAACCCTGAGACGTTCTACCTCCGAGCTACATCCCCGGCCCTATTTTTTATACTTTTTTTTTTTTTTGCAGCCCCTGGGATTGAACCCAGGGGCGTTCTACCTCCAAGCCACACCCCCCCGCCCTATTTTTTATCCTTTATTTTGAATCCAGGTCTCATGAGGTTGCGGAGGGCTCACTAAGTAGCTGAGGCTGGCCGCGAACCCAGATCCTCCCATCTCAGCCCGACTGCTTCGTTCATTTCTGAAGTGCCGTTCATTTTGACAGTTATGTCTTTACTGCCCTGCAGAATAGAATCACATTTGAGGGCACGTGGTCTGAAGTTCAACTCTCAAGTTCAGTGGCCTGGGTTTGAATAGCCACTCCGTCACTTACCTTGGTAAATTTTCTCACTTGTAAAATGGAGGTGGCAACAGTGCCTGCTTTAAAAGTACTGTGAGGATTAAAGAATAGCATTTAGAATCATGTCTGGCATGTTCTTCAGATGCTGTTCTTATACCGGGTTTATGAAGAAAGTGAGTCTGGAAGAGGCAGGATCTAAACCGGGCAGCTGGGCTCAAAGCCTGTGCTTAGTCCATGCCAGCGTCCTTTCCCATGGGATATGCTTTTACAGAGCAATCCAAAACACTTCCTAATATTGAAGGATTGATTTTTAAGAGTGGATTAATTGATTAGGGCTTTAAACATCTCTTACTCCTAAATTTTTAGTATTTGATTTCATACCATAAAACTTACAGACTGTAGACAGGATTTTTTTTCCTTAACTAGCCAGCAAAAGTTGAATTAAGACTTTAGAACTGGGCATGGTGTCACATGCTTGTAATCTCAGTACTTGGGAGGCTGAGACAGGAGGATGATCAGTTTGAGGCCAAGCCTCAGCAACTGGGTGAGACCCTGTTTCAGAATAAATATTAAGCCGGGCGTTGTGGCGCACGCTTGTAATCCCAGTACTTGGGAGGCTGAGACAGGAGGATACGGGTTCACAGCCAGCCTCAGCTACTTCTTAGTGACGCCCTCCGCAACTTAGTGAGACCCTGTTTCAAACTAAAGAATAAAAAATAGGGCTGGGGGTGTAGCTCAGGTAGAATGCCCCTGGGTTCAATCCCCAGTACTGCACACAAAAAAACCAAAACAAAACAGAATAAAATATTAAAAGGGCTGGGGTGTGGCTTGGGAGGTATAATGCCCTCCAAAAAAATCCCCAAAAGCCTTGAGTAGTGCATTTCGTAACAGTGGCCTAATCCTTTCCCCTGTTACATAACCTGTGAGGTTGGAAGGGGGTTTGCTCTGCTGCGGTCCCGCTGTTGGGGCTGTCTCCATCCTGTGGATTGCTGGACCTGCTGACCTAGGAAAGAGGACTCACACCCAGAACTATCACATTGCCTATAAGCCACTGACCAGAACTGTCCATCTGGCCCTGACAGATCACAAGAAGACCAGGAAGGCTGAGATTCTAGAGTCCCGAATGTTTCTCAAATAGTTAATGACTGCCACAGCAGTTGTACTTCTTTTGATTACTGTTTTGATAATAGAAAAATGAAAATATTATATTACATTTCTTGTAGGAAGAAAGAAACAGAAGCTTGCCAAGGAGAGAGCTGGGCTTTCCAAGGTAATGTTTAGTCTGACTTTTGTTTATGTTACATACTTTAGACAAATGTTATCTAAGAATCTGTTTCAGATATTTATTTTGAGAAAGCTAGTTGATATTGGACATTGCTATTCTATTTAAAAGTTTGTGAGTCACTTAGTTTACCTGCAGTTTATCTGGTCCTTCATTACTTGCCCTCGGTTGGCAGGAACAATAAACAGCTACTGTAGAAGCAATAGGTAGAGGCCCTGGATCGTGTTCTCCAGAAGACACTTTCACCAGGCTCACATGTTCTCAGCTGCTTCGAGATGATAACGTATAATGCTGATTTAAATTTCCTTGCTCCATGTACCTTTAAAAGAACTACATGTTGTTCATTTCCAAAGTTATTCAGTATTCACACTAATCCAGAATCCTACCGCCTGCATATTTTTACCTTGTGGCAGTATGTAAATCTGTTAATTTTATGATTATTTTTAATGACAACATAGGTCTATTTGATAAGAAAATTTTCTGTGACATGTGTAAGTAAATGATAAGCATAGTGTTTGGCCACCCCCCACCCCCTTTTATATGTAGTTACCAAGGGCTGGCCTTAAACCTGTGATCCTCCTGTCTCATCCTCTCAAGTACTGGGGTTACAGGTGTGTACACCATGCCGGGCTCTGCTTTCCGTTTTTTTTAAATTACTTCCCATGTATGAATTTCTATGATATGGACTACTGGATCGATAGTGGGGTTTTTTCTATTTTTTAATTTTTGGTAACCTTTTCTTTCTAAGGTTGTAGGGAACTGAGCATAGGTGTGGGTGGCGGTGAAGGTGAAGGTGAAGGTGATGGTGATGGAACCCAGGGCCTCACATACATATGCAGGCAAACGCATGACCGTTTGCTGCCATTTGGCGCTGCACCCCAAACCTCTGTCGCTGTGTATTTTGAGATTTAGGGATATGGTTATTCTCACTGTGCACTGGGATGGTCAATGGAAGATGACTCCATTTTCAGAAAGTTAAATTTTTTTACCTGTTTTGGATGATAAGAGTACATACAGTGTAATTTAAAAAGTCAAAACTTTTTTTGTGTGTGGTACCAGCGATTGAACCCCTAAGGGTTCTACCTCCGAGCTACACCCCTGGCCCTATTTTTTATACTTTTTATTCTGAAACCAGGTCTCACAAAGTTGCAGAGGGCCTCACTAAGTAGGTGAGGCTGGCCGCGAACCCGGATCCTCCGGTCTCCGCCTCCTAAGTACTGGGATTACAAGTGTGCGTGAGTCAGAACTTTTATTAAAGCCATGCATGATGGTGCACACCTGCAACCCCCGTACTTGGGAAGCTGATACAGGAGGATCTCAGGTTCAAGGCCAGCCTCAGCAACTTAGTGAGAAACTGTATCAAAATAGAAAATAAAATAGGGGTATTGCTGGGGAGGTCAAATGCCCTGGGTTCAATCCCCAGTGAAAGAGAGAAAGAAACTTCTATTAATAGAAATTGTTAAATAAAAATGCTTTTTTAACAGTAGGCTTACATTTAAAAACAAGGTGTATAGCTAGTGGCATTGTATATTACAATGATTCAGTGTGGTAATAAGTAACAAATTACATGCTGGGCATGGTTGCCCACACTTGTAATCCCAGGACTTGGGAGACAGACAAGAGGATCACAGGTTCACAGCCAGCCTCACCAAATAGACTTTGATCGACCTGGTGAGACCCTGTTTCAAAATAAAAAGATAATAGGGCTGGGGGTGTAGCTCACAGGTAGAATGCCCCTGGGTTCAATCCCCAGTGCCGCACACACACAAACTACAAAATAAAACCATGAAAATGCAAACTTATTTAAATAAATCTGCTTATAGTTTGTAATAGCAAAAAAAATAGAAGTAGCTCAGTTAAACAGTAAAGTATGTAGGCGATGTAAGTATTTGTACCTTTCATTTTTTTCTTTGTATTTTATTCAGACCTTTCTAAGAACTATTAAGATGCCAGTTAGACCAATATGCATTTTTTCTTTCATTTGTTTTAAAATAGATACTAAACTCGGTTCTTATAGGTGTTTAGGAGTAAATATGCCTGTTTTTTAGAACGAGGGTTTTTTTTTGCTTTATTGGTTATATCCCTGGCAAAATGTTGACATCAATTACTATTCTTTTTCCAAACAGTTACCTGACCTTAAAGATGCTGAAGCTGTACAGAAATTCTTCCTTGAGGAAATACAGCTTGGTGAAGAGTTACTAGCTCAAGGTAATAGTGATTCCAGAGGAAGGAACTAGATAGAATTCTTCATAGTAATAAATTTATGATGATAAGGGTGTTTGTGGTATAGTTTGGTTATTTTTAGGAAAGGTATTCTAAACATTTCAGAGTAGGGTTTTAAGTACTTAGAATCCTGTGAGGATTATTTTATATAAAACTGGCTCAGAAATATTCCTTGTGGGTTGTCATTGTCCATTGATGTATGCTAAGTAAGTTTTAGGCTTACTTGCTCTATCATATGATATAGAGGATATGATGAGTAACTTTCAATGCGGTTGCTGTTAGGTGGTTGAGAGTGTATGTAGCCAGGTGCAGTGTAAACTAACTGAAGGGAACCGAGCTGGACATGAGTACACTCCTCGGGTCTTTTCCAGTGTTAAATAGCCACTGTGCAAACCTACCCTTGTCCCAGAGGGAGACACTATCAATCTCAAGGTTGTTCACGACACAGACAACCTTGAAGAGATAGTCTGGAGCAAAGGCAGTAAGGACCTTTGCTCAGAAGTGCAGAATTGTGAGACTGGAGAACTGTCCTAGACTCATTGAAAAAAATACCAAGTAGGCTACTCTAAGACAATTTTCCATAAAAGTCCCATATGGAGTATTTAATGTGAAACAATGTTTGATAGTGTAAAGTTTTACTCAGAATTTGAAACAATTCTTTTAAGTCTGATTTAAAACAATTAACTGAAGACAAGGGCCCATGTGGCAGGTACTTAATATTGATTGAATGAAAATCTTCAAAACCAACCCAAGTAATATTTTTTCAAAAATTATAAGGTTCTACTGCAGGGAATTTATAGGGAAATGAAAACAGTCTTTCTTGACTTTATTGTCTGTTTATTGTCATGCTTCCGTTGTGTGAACATTTTTCTTACTAGTGTTACTTTTCCCCTTGTATTCCCCTGGGATAACATTCAGATGGTGCGAAGGTTGCTTTAAAGTGAAGTTTTGGCCCCTTTTCACCTCAGCTACCAGCCTTCTCTTATGTTCTGTTGCTGACAATTTCTTATGTAATCATTCAGAAATATTTTAAGAATATAAATAGCAGTGTATTCGGACATTTCATTATCTTAACTCCTGCCTTACGTGTGTGTGTTGGGTACTTGTAGTACCTGTAGATGTGGTCCATTCCTGTTGATGGCTTGATGACAGTCACTCAGTGGATGCATTGCAGCTCATTTCCTTTCTCTGGCTTGCGGTGTTGTGCTGAGCATTGCTTGGCAGTGAGAACGTGAGTTTCACAAAGGCCAGGACTCTTCTGTTAATGTGTAATTCTGTGTACATTTTGCAGGCGAATATGAGAAGGGTGTGGACCACTTAACAAATGCAATTGCTGTGTGTGGACAGCCGCAGCAGTTGCTTCAAGTGTTACAGCAAACTCTGCCACCACCAGTGTTCCAGATGCTTCTGACTAAGCTCCCGACCATTAGTCAGGTAAGGAACCGGAATTTTTACATAATGAAAGTGAGTAGGATCTGAGAACTGAATGTTTAGGGAGCCTAGCAAATGTATAATACTGGTAATAACCAGTGCTTAAAATAAATTCTTTTGTAATGGTGTAATGTCCAAATGACGGGGCGTAAGATCTATAGTGGTTTGCCTGGAAGTTTGTGTCCGTGTTAAGACTTAGGCTTTTGTTATTCAAGTTCCCGAATTTGGGCCAGTCTCAGCTACTTTCTAAAATGAGCTTTCTGCCTGCTCTTCCAGGGCATCGTACCTCCAGTTACAGGGCCTGGCAGGACAGAGACTGAGATGGCATTACCTGAACCCTAGGCAAAAAGGAGTGTGGACTCCTCGGACCTCCTGTGTCTAAAGGCTCAGTGCCACTGGGCATGGTGGTGCACACCCGTAATCCCAGTACTTGGGAGGCTGAGATAGGAGCTCTCACAGGTTTGCCGCCAGTGTGCTATAATTTAGCGAGACCCCGTTTCAAAAAATAAAATAGGGCTGGGAGTGTAACTCAGAGGTAGAATGCCTCTGGGTTCAATCTCCAGTACCATAAAAAAAGAAAAAAAGAGACGGGGCGTGGTGGCGCACGCTTGTAATCCCAGTACTTGGGAGACTGAGACAAGAGGATCGCAGGTTCTCGGCCAGCCTTAGCTACTTGGTGAGGCCCTGTTTCAAAATAAAGAATAAAAAATTAGGGCTGGATGTGTAGCTCAGTGGTAGAATGCCCCTGGGTTCAATTCCCAGTACCGCAAAAAAAAAAAAAACAGAAAGAAAAAAGTCTCAGTGTCTCTGCTTCTGCGAGGTGGGCTTTGAGTTTGGAGTTGTTCGATTATATCCCTGAATCCCTACTCAAAAGTGTAAGTGAGTTTATTTAAAAGGTTAATTGTTGCCTAACTTAAGAGTTAATTTATTAAATTCATTGTGTTCCTTTTGAGTTGTTTCCAAGGAGACCAAATGAATCTATGTTTTGGAATAGCATGTCTGTTAACTGTGTTGATTTCCTAAGTTGGAATCATTAAAAGTTAGTAAAGTTATCCTAATACTCAGGAGGCTAGGAGATAGGGCTAGGGGGTGTGGCTCAGAGGTAGGATGCCCCTGTGTTTAGTCCACAATATTACCAAAAAAAATTGGTAAGTGATGATAGGAAGTTTTCATAGAACTTTATCATTAGTAGCTGACTGGTTAATTTTTCAAATTAGTTTTGATTTTGTTCTGAGGCTCAAACCCAGGGCCTTACACATGGTAGACAAAAGCATATTTTCCCCTAAACCATAAAATTCATAAGTTTTCCCCTTAAAACTGATTTTTACTCAACTACATTAGAAAAGAACTGGAAAGGAACTATAAATCCCAAAGATTAAAGGAAAAGAGTTGAAAAACCCAGAACTTGGCCTAATTTTGCAAATTTAGACTAGTGTGGTTTCAGTTTATATCAGAATCCTGTTTAGTGTAATATGCTGTTTGAAGGGCAGTTGTCTTGGTCTAATTTGTGTTGCTGTGACAATACAGTTACGGTAGCTGGGAAGTACAAACCACACTGTGCTGCTGTCTGACCAGGGCCCTGGGCCTGTGTCACAACAGGGCAGAGAAGTGGAAAAGGAGACAGCAGGGAGGTGCCGGGGTTGCTGTTAGCAGCACTCGCTGGGTCCCAGGGAACACCTTAGTCTCTTTGGAGTGTGGTACCCCCGTGACCTCACCTTTCACAAAGCCTCACCAGCTCTTGGTGCTACCATACCAGGGCCGGTGGAGGGCGAAGCCTCTCCAAACCATAGCAGCAGCATAACAGTGCTTTTGTAAAACTGATCTGAGGAGGGTGTTCTTTAAAATGTGTGAGTTCAGGATAAAGCCCAATTCCTCTCTATAAAAATGGCCTCCTTTACTCAGTTAACTTGTCCTCTGTTATCTGGAAATGTTCTCAGAATGCTAAGTTCAGAATACAATGTTCCTTTTTCCTCTAATGGCTGTGAGCCAAAAAGGGAACTGTTTGGAGCATAGAATGATTAGTCAAAGCGTTAATTGCTATTCTTAGTTTGAGTGGGAGTGAGAAGAAGTCTTAAATTCTAATGTTACATAATGTTGCATAATGTGATCCTCGGCTTCCTTCATTAATTTCAGTGTTTCTGTGGGACTGACAGTAGTATGACCATCATTTTCTTGGGTAGTAGTAATGTGAAGTATGAAATGTTATGTAAATTTCAGAATGGGTGAACTTCAGCAAGATTTGGTTCTTTTAGTAAAAAGCATTTTATGTTGAATTTAGAATCCTGATGAAATGCCTAGGATGCTTTTCAGAATTTTTTTTTTTCCTCTTTTCAGAGAATCGTGAGTGCTCAGAGCTTGGCTGAAGATGATGTGGAATGAGAAACAAATGTCAGCATAATAAAATCTCAGCTAAAAAGATTTTAAAAATTCTTAACTCAGAAGTTGAGCAGCTCTGGGGAATAAGGGCAAATACGCTTGTTAAGGACTGTCCTGCGCTGGAGTCTACCAAAGTTACTGTGTACTTTGTGTAGATCCATTCGTCTGTTTTATTTATTTTTCCCAGTGAAAAGTGTTTTTGGTAGAGAGCTTTTCATTTTATAAATACACTGAGTTACCAAAATATCATGAATTTTGTTTATTCCTAATACATGCAGTTATAAAATGTACATATGACATAACAGGTTAAAAACATCCAGTTCTCAATTTTGAAAGATAGGCAAAAAGTGTAGGAGATAGCCGAGAAATGCACATTTTTAAGCTAGTACCTTTTACTATAAATCAGAAAATTGGACAGAAACTTGATTGTGTTTGTGAAAACTGAGCATTAAAGTCTTTGAGAGAGCATTTCTTTCTACGTAATCGCTTAAACACGTGCAGTGTGCTGCCGTGCTGGGTTAAGGACTTCGCCCCTCCCGGTGTATCAGTCGTGAAATGTTTTGTTTTAATCAGCGGGCTTAATGTGTTCTCGTATTTATCTCCTTATAGTTTACGTATATGTAGTTACAAATAACACCAGGACTTAGATCTCCGTGCAGTCTG
Organism: Glis glis; assembly: GCA_004027185.1. Classification (NCBI taxonomy): domain Eukaryota; kingdom Metazoa; phylum Chordata; class Mammalia; order Rodentia; family Gliridae; genus Glis; species Glis glis. The sequence goes on from PVJS01040913.1 coordinate 18,150, forward strand.
ATCTAGCTGTGTGCGCGTCGCCAGTGTCACGTGTCTGCTCACTTCCCTCATTTATG
>PVJS01040914.1:0-18206 GCA_004027185.1 Glis glis
ACCGCAAAAAAAAAAAAAAAAAAAGTTGTGGAGGGCCTCACTAAGTTGCTGAGGCTGGCTTCGAATCTGCAATCCTCCTGTTTCAGCCTCCCCAGTACTGATTACAGGCATGCACCACCGCGCCTGGCTTCTGGGATACTTCTGGGTCAAGGGTAGAAACTGAGACAGTGAAAGGAGGACATGTGTCTAGAAATCCTGCATGGGTTTGAGGGAGGTTGGAACTTTCTTTGAATTGTCATGAAACACAGTAAGCAGCTAAGCTACAAATTGCACAGAATTTATTTATTTATTTATTTATTTATTTATTTATTTATTGTGGTACCTGGAATTGAACCCAGGGGCGTTCTACCTCCGCGCTACACCCCGGCCCTATTTTTTATCCTTTATTTTGAAACCAGGTCTCACGAAGTTGCGGAGGGCCTCACTAAGTAGCTGAGGCTGGCCGCGAACCTGGGATCCTCCGGTCTCTGCCTCCCAAGTACTGGGATTACAAGCGTGCGCCACCACGCCCGGCTTGCACAGAATTTATGACTCTGGCCCTTTGGCCTTGCCCCATAACCGGCGAGCTCTGAAAAGCCCTCCCTAGGGGAGAAGAACAGGACAGTCCTTAAGGGCAGAAGAGACACATACCTGCTCTAGCAGGAGGACCCTCTTCCTGTGTTTGGCCAGGTGGTATGCAGTGAAGCAGCCTTGGATGCCTGCTCCAATCACAATGACATCCCAGAGATCTCTCTGAGCAGCCATGATACCCACTTAGCCACAGAGCCCATGAAGGAGAAGGAAAAAAAAAAAGGCAGCTCCAGGCTGCAGGAGGAGGAGGGAGGCAAAGTCCATCCTGGCCAGTGTTCCCACAATCCCCTGGGGCAGCGTCCATTTCCTCATTCCTCCCTCCCCCCAAAGCCTGGCACGGGGCTTAGCCTCCGCCTCCCCTGCAGAGCAGAGCTGGGTAGTCTGATTTGTGAGGTTTTAGCCCAGCTCAGCTGCCAGCCTCACCCTTGCATCCCTCTAGCTTGCTATTCTTGGCTCAATTATTGTCATGCAAATGGGCTCCTTCCTATGCCACCTTCCTGTCTCATTATGATCTTTGTCTCAGGACTTCGGCCCCGGAATTTCAATGCCTACTAAACCAAGCCGGGCACCGGGAATGCTGCCTCCCCCTGCTGGCTTTCCTCACTTCAGCCTGATCTCCTTTAGCGATTCTACAGTGCCAGCTAGGTACTTGGCAGGATGCCCAGGGTAAGGCCCACCTTCCTGACGGGTGGCAAGGTCAGGGGTAGGTGCAGGGGCCGATTGGCAGGGCAGTTTTGTGATTATGAAATTATTCTCCGCATGTTTTATTTTCATTTGGGGGAAAAAAAGAGAATAAAATGATCCTGAAAAAATGGAAAGGGCAGAGTAAGAGGAGTCCCCTCCTCAGGCACCAGCCTGACACAGGGAGGGGACCCTGTGTGGAGAATCCCTCTGTGCCAGGCAGTGTGCTAAATAAGTACTGCTACGGGCAAGCCGGGCGTGGTGGTGCACACTTGTAATCCCAGTACTTTGGGAGGCGGACACCGGAGGATCCAGGTTCACGGCCAGCCTCAGCTCTCTCGCTCTCTCTCTCTCTCTCCCTGTCTCTCTCTCTCTCTCTCTCTCTCTCTCTCTCTCTTTAGTGAGGCCCTCTGCAACTTCGTGAGACCCGATTTCAAAATAAAGTATAAAAAATAGGGCCGGGGATGTAGCGCGGAGGTAGAACGCCCCTGCGTTCAATCCTCGGTACCGCAAAAAAAAAAAAAAATACTGCTACGGGCATTCGGGACAGAGCCAGGATTTGTAGGTCCTGATTCTTACACAATTTGGGAGTCCTCTTTAAGAAAAAGGAAGAGGGGACTGGGGGTGTAGGGTAGGTCAGTGGTAGATCATGCGCTTAGCATGTTCAAGGTCCTAGTTTCAATGCCCAGAACTAAAAAAGAAAGAAAACAAAAGGAAAATTATGAATATAAAATTAGGTGCCAGGTCTTGGAAGAGACCATTCAATTAAGGAACCCCCTGGTTGAAGTTTCATTAACTTTATGGTAAATCTGCCTCTGAATACATTATCTCATTGAATCCTCGTGGCCCTAGGAGTATTTTATTTTATTTTTGGTACCGAAAATTGTACCCAGGGTGTTCTACCTCTGAGCTAGACTCCCAGCCCTATTTTATTTTATTTGGCCATCATGCCCACCTAGGAGTATTTTATTTTATTTTATTTTTTGCGGTACCGGGAATTGAACCCAGGGGCGTTCTACCTCCGTGCTACACCCCCGGCCCTATTTTTTATACTTTATTTTGAAACTGGGTCTCCTGAAGTTGCGGAGGGCCTCACTAAGTAGCTGAGGCTGGCCGCGGACCCGGATCCTCCATTCTCCGCCTCCCAAGTACCGGGATTACAAGCGTGTGCCACCACGCCCAGCCAACTAGGAGTATTTTAAAGATTGCCCAAGTTCTTTGTCTCACCTTCCATCAGATGCTCTGTGGCTAATAGAACATGGTGGAAGCCATACTATCACTCTTTCTGGCCAAGACCTTCAGAGACTGGCAGCTTCCCCTTCTAGTCTTGGAGTACTCTCTCTTGGAACCCTGAGCCGCCATGTTAGAAATCCAACCACCCTTTGGGAGAGACCAACTGGAGAGGCCCCCAGACTACATGGAGAGCCAGATATAAGAGGCAAGCCACAGCTAGACATGGTGGTGCATGTCTGTAATCCCAGTACTTGGGAGGCTGAGACAGGAGGATCACAGGTTCGAGACCAGCCTCAGCAACTTAGCGAGACTCTCAGCAACTTAGTGAGACCCTGTTTCAAAATAAAAAGTGCTAGGGGTATAGCTTGGAGGTACAATGCTCCCAGGTTTAATCCCCAGGACCAAAAAAAAAAAAAAAAAGAAGAGGGAAGCCACCCTGGACCTCTAGCCCAGCCGGGTCACCAGCTGGATACCGAGTGACACGGTCAGTGCCACGCAGTACAGAAGAAACAGTCAGCCAAGCCCCAGCCAACCCTCATCCACAAAATCGCCTGAGAGAATAAAACGGTAGTTGTTTTATTTATTTATTTATTTATTTATTTATTTATTTATTTATTTATTTGCGGTACCGGGTATTGAACCCAGGGGCGTTCTACCTCCGCGCTACACCCCCGGCCCTATTTTTTATACTTTATTTTGAAACCAGGTCTCCTGAAGTTGCAGAGGGCCTCACTAAGCAGCTGAGGCTGGCCACAAACCCGGATCCTCCGGTCTCAGCCTCCCAAGTACTGGGATTACAAGCGTGCGCCACCACGCCCGGCCGGTAGTTGTTTTAGCCACTAAGTTTGGGGAGTGGTTTTGTACACAGCCATAACTGAAACACCACTTAACAGCAAAAGATAACAGGGCCTGGCCAGGTTATAACTTGTCCAAAGCCTCGCACCTGGTGTACGTAGACTCTGAGATGTGAACCTGGGTCCATCCATTCTGGAACCACTAGGCTATACTGAAGATTAGTCAGAGCTTGTAGTGATGACTCCAATTTCAATATTTTGCTGTTTTTCTCATGACCATACGGTGAGTGGGAGAAAACAGTCATCCGGGAAGCCCATATGACTACAGGGAGCTGCCCAGCCTCAGCTCCGTGGCCCACTGAGGCCCCCCGGCAAGGCTTCTCATTCCACAAATGATCCCCCAGAGTAGCCTTAGCAACTAGCTGGTCTCTCAGGAAAATAGGAGCCAAGAGTGGGGGTGCTATCTGACTCATTCTAGAATCTAAAGGTCATCTCATTTCCATGTCACCCCCATCCCACATGGGACAGGATAGCAGCGGCCTCACAATTGGACAGCTCCCTTAGAGTAAAAAATAGCAGATAAAACCAAGAAAAATAGACCACACTAAGTATGTAAAGGCTTGATAGAAATGTATGAAACCAGCCCCCGGATTTCTCTTGATAAGATGTCAGAGGAGATGAACAGTTTACACGTAAGGAAAAGCAGACAATAAATCCTTATATGGAAGTGTGCCCGGTCTTACTCACAATGAAAGAAATGGGAATTAAGTAACGTTAAGGTACGATTATGCACCTATTAAATAAACAGAAATAAATAAAAATGATGTTGTCTTATGTTGTCCGTGCTATGGGGGTGGAGATAGAGTAGGGTGGTAATTCAGATGGCCTGGGGCTTGTGGAAGGTACTGGGGGCAAGATGTAATAATCGGGGTAAAAGCCAGGTGTGGTGGTGCGCACTTGTAATCCCAGTACTTGGGAGGCTAAGACAGGAGGATTGCAGGTTTGAGGACAGCCTCAGCAACTTAGCGAGACCCTGTTTCCAAATAAAAATAAAATAGGAAGCCGGGCATGGTGGCTCACGCTTGTAATCCCAGTACTTTGGGAGGCGGAGACCGGAGGATCCGGGTTTGCAGCCAGCCTCAGCTCTCTCGTTCTCTCTCTCTCCCTGTCTCTCTGTCTCTGTCTCTCTCTCTCTCTCCTTAGTGAGGCCCTCCGCAACTTCGTGAGACCCGGTTTCAAAATAAAGTATAAAAAATAGGGCCGGGGGCGTAGCGCGGAGGTAGAACGCCCCTGCGTTCAATCCCCGGTACCGCAAAAAAATAAAAATAAAAAATAAATAAAAATAAAAATAAAATAAAATAGGGCTGGGGGTATAGCCTGGAGGTAGAAGGCCCCTGGGATACACACACACACATAATAATAATAATAATAATAATAATAATAACAATTGGGGTAAAATGGTCTAAACATTCTGACCTACAAATTCAGGAAGCATCCCTCAAGGGGAAAAAGGGCATTTGTAAGAAGACATGCAGATCCGTGCTTTTATAACAGACTAAAAAAACTGGAAACAACTCAAAAACAGGGAATAACTGATTAAACTCCTCTACACTGACACAATGGAATACTATGTAGCTATTCCACATGACAGATGTGAGAACTGGTGCTTTGCAGAAATGCATATATAAAATGATACTGAGAAAGAGCTCAGAACACAAATAGACACACACTAAACACAACGGTGTGCGTGTATGCGTGTGTGCGTGTGTGCGTGTGTGTGTGATAAAAGATCTAAAGAGAATTTGGTGAGGTAATTGAGCTTAATGCTCATTAGTTCCCCGTATTCTGTAAAAATGGTGCCTCCATTCACAATTTGTAAAAGAAGGAGAAATCCCCTGGGGAAGCAGATGCTTCAAATCTCCCCTGGTCACGGGTTCCAGGGTCTGGGGAAGTTCTTTCTTTGTTCTGATCTCAGTTCTTCCCGATGCCCTGATACTTATTGTTCAGCCCTTAGTTCTCCGGGGAAGCTGCAAAGCGCTCTGTATTCCCCCCACCCGGTCCCTGTTTAATATAATATCCCTTCAGAGATAAAATGACAATTCCATTTCCCCAGCCCTACTTCACAAGCCTGCCCTGGATTCCTGGACTCAAACATTCTGCTTCTCGTTAAGAATTTCAAACAGCTCCCCCGAAAGCAGACCCTGGCCACGGCCCAACCTTGAAATGAAAAGCAAATCGACTTGTGAAGGCTTCTCCTTCTCTCAGGGTTGCCCGTCCTTGCGGATGTCCTGACAGGAGCAGGCAGAGAAGAGCGATCCCCTCAAATTCCATTTTAACACCCATTCTGGATCGGAAGACTATTAAAGGGAGAGCCAGCAGCCCTACACCTTGCTGCTTGTGTGTGTCAGCAGTCGCCGCTCGTGTCCTGGGGCAGAGACGCTGAGGATGTGAGGCTGAGCTGCTCATCCGATGACTTGATTGACACTTTGCAGACAGGGGTGGGAGAGCCAAGCCAGGGAAGCAGCAAGCTGTACAGCTCAGAAATAATGAGAGGACCCGAATGGAGAGAGAGCTTGGAACAAATAAGAGAGACCAGGAGTTGAGTGTGGAGGCAGCCGCGTCTGTGCTGGTTTCTCTGCCCCACTTTGTCAAGGAGCTGGAGTCCAGGGCAACCAGGCAGGCAGGCGGACCCAGAAGAGCCCCCACCCCCGCCCCCAGACCCATCCTGCCAGCTGCTGGGGGTGTCTGGGGCCCTGAACGTGCAGAGGGTGCCAGCAGCATGAGGAATGGAGAGCTGGCTTTGTGTGTGGTCTTCGCATGAGGCTGACCCATTTCCTGTCCCGGGCTGAGTCTCCTGTCCTCCGTCCCTTTGCCCCTCATTATCCACCTGCTGTGGCTCACCTGGAGGATTGCATTAACCTCACGGTGCATCTCCCCTGCCCCATCCTTGCCCTCTTCGCCTGTCCTCCACATTCCTGCCAGAGACATCTCTCTGAACGGCAGATCTGAACAGGTCACTCCCTGCTGAAAATGTTTTCATAGCTGCCTGTTTCCTATTAGGATAAAAATCAAAACTCCTGAGCTTGGCACACAAAACACTTCCCGTGCCGGCCTCTGCAGCTCCTGCAGCTCCACCACGGCGCCTTCTCACTGTGCTCTTTGTGCCCTGGTGACACTGAGCCCACAGAGGTTCTGGCTCAGTGTCACCAGGTTAGTCCCAACTCCCAGACACCCCAAGCCAACTCAGCCTCCCTCCGGTACTCCCTTCCCACCCTGGGGACTCTCGGCGATAACAATGCGCATATTGTGTCGTGCTTGCATGTCTGCCTTCCCCCTAAGCCTCTTAAAGGGAGGGAGTCTTCTTTTTATTGTCATTTTTCATAGGTAATGCATACACACGGAACAACAATAAACTGTACAAAAGAGAACACGCAGATAGGAAGTCTCTTTTCCACCCTCTCCTCAGCCCTTAGTTCTTTCATCAGATACAACACTGTTGCTATTTCCTTTTGTGTCTTTTCAGAGATGTTCTATGGGTATACAAACATGCTTATACAGTATATTCTTCTTTTTTTTTTAATCTCAAAAGCAGCATACTGTATCACACCTAGATGTTTTCATTTCTAACTTTATCTTGCGAATCCACATCGGTCACATGGAGCTGGCGCATTCTTCCTGATGGCTGTGTAGTGTTCCAGGGTATGGAGGAGACCCTTTGCACAGAGAAGGCACCCATACCTGTTTGTGATGGGAGTGGGGGGGCTCTACGGCTCTCACAGGTACCCTCCGTTCACGTGCTTTCTCACCACGTGGTACCAGGTGTTCCCAGAAGGAGAGGCGCCTGTTCCACACTGGCCCATCAAGGTGTATCAAAGGCTGCCAGAGCCTTCTGAGAGCTGCCCAGGCAGTACCCGCCTTCAAGGGGGGAGGGGAGCACCCAGAGACCCCAGCTTCTGTTTTCTGCTACACCTTTGCTTTTGCATTTGTTAAATGGCAGATAGTAGGTCAACTCTGCTCCCCCAAAATGAGTACAATCGCCAGGCAGATTCCAGGGGAGGGAGAGAAGTAAAAGTCTTGGAGACTGGGACTGAAACTTCTGAGAAGATATTAGATCATCTTTTAGCCTGGGGGAGGGGGTGCACCTACAAAAAAAGTACACTCACAGGTCACTGGGACAAGAGAAAAGGTACCGAAAATCAGCCCCGTGTGGGGGCGCACAGCTGTAATCCCAGTACTTGGGAGGCTGAGACAGGAGGATCGCAGATTCTAAGACAGCCTCGGCAAGTAGTGAGACTCTCATCAACCTAGCGAGACCCTGTTTCAAAACAAAAATAAAATAGGGCTGGGCTGTAGTTCAAAGGTAGAATGCCCCTGGGTTCAATCCCTAGTACCAAAAAAAAAAAAAAAAGGAAAAGAAAATGTACCAAAAATGAGGGAGTAGGGGTTTTGTCTTTTTCTTTTCTTCCTTTTCTATGTGTGTATGCACATGCGTGTGTACGTGTGCGTGCGTGTGTACGTATGGTACTGGGGATTGAACCCAGAGGCACTCTACTTCTGAACTACACCCCCAGTTATTTTTTAATTTTTATTTTGAAACAGGATCTCACATCTCACTAAGTTGCTGGGCATCTCACTGTGATCCTGCTGCCTCAGTCTCCCAAGTACTGGGATTACAGGGGTGCGCCACCACTCCCAGCCGAACACTGAGTGTTCTTAACATTATCTCCAGGTCTTTCTCTCCCGGCCCTATGCACGAACATGTGCACGTTTACACAGTCATCTGACTGGAGTGCTCCAAAATATGCCCAGGTATTCATTAAGCAATTGTCGCTATACACCTGTGTGTCCCTGTGGGTATGTTTCCACCACTAGGCTTTTGGAGAAGGTTCCTTTATTTATTTATTTATTTATTTATTTGCGGTACTAGGGATTGAACCCAGAGCATTCTACCTCTGAGCTCCACCCCCAGCCCTATTTTTAATTCTTTATTTTGAAGCAGGGTCTCACTAAGTTGCGGAGGGCCTCCCTAAGTAGCTGAGGCTGGCCGCGAACCCAGATCCTCCTGTCTCAGCCTCCCAAGTACTGGGATTACAAGCGTGTGCCACCACGCCCGGCTTGAGAAGGTTCCTTTAAAGTTCATTGGGCATTGGAGGAAATGACTAGTTGAAGAAGGCTGAGAGTTGGTGCCCAGTTGTCCCCTGTTGGAGGTGCGGGGAGTCTGGGACGGAGAGTAGATCTGTACTTCTGTTAGCACCTCCCTCCCCGCTGCGGTGGAGAGATGCTTTGCCATGGCTTTCTCAGGCTTCTTATCCTGATATCACAATGCTCTGAAATGGGGAGCTGGGGAAAGGGTGGGGGTTGGGGACAGGAAAAGTAAAATAGCTTTTGCATGGATCGGGCCAGCTTGACAGGTGACAAATGGCAACCAAAATTCAGTGGCATGCAGGAAGATTAACTCCAGGGATTCTGCTTTCTGGAATTCTTGACTGTGTAAGTAGATAGGATCTTCCCCTCCTGCCTCTGCAACCCGACCTGTGGGTGTTGCCGTTTATTGGGGATGTAAGCAGATATGGGTGCTCAGTCCCCCCACCTCTGTACTGACAGACATGAGGTTGCAGAGGCAAAGCAACAGAGGGAACAACTGGAGGCAGAGCCATCCGAACTGGGTTCCCAGCCTGAGCTCCCTGGACCACCCAGGCAATGTGAACAAGGCTGCCTTACCTCAGTTCACCCTTCCCCAATGGGCTAGCCCTTCAGGGTCTCAGCATATTGAGGGAAGAATTTTCTATTGGACTGTCTACCATGTGCAAGTACTAGGCTTGGATTCCTTCCTTCCTTCCTTCCTTCCTTCCTCCCTCCCTCCCTCCCTCCCTCCCTTCCATCCTTCTTTCCTTTCTTTTCCTTTGTGGTACTGGTGATTGAACCCAAGGCCTCAAACATTCTAGGCAAGCACGGTACCACTGAGCTACACCCCCAGCCCTTTTTATTTTATTTTGAGACAGGGTCTCCCTATGTTGCCCAGGCTGGCCTCAAACTTGCCGTCCTCCTGCCTCAGCCTCCCAAGTAGCTGGAATTACAGGCATGCACCACCTTGCCCAGCTGGGCTTGGATTTCTAACCCCCTCACTCCACCAAGCTGTCAAAATGAAAATTCCAATTTGCTAGGCTTGGCAGGTGCTGTGTGTGTGTGTGTGTGTGTGTGTGTGTGTGTGGTACTGGGGATGGAACCCAGGGGCATTCTACCTCCAAGCTACACTCCCAGCCCTATTTTTATTGTTTATTTTGAAACAGGGTCTCACTAAGTTGCGAAGGGCCTCACTAAATAGCTGAGGCTGGCCACGAACCTGCGATCCTTCTGTCTCAGCCTCTCAAGTACTGGAATTACAAGCATGTGCCACCATGCCCAGCTTGACAGGTGCTTTTTAAGGAAAGAGTGGTTTCTACAGTCTGGGTTTATCTTCCATGTGGGCCTGTTAATGTCTTACTATCTTATTAACTCTTCGGGGCTTTAAAATGTTTTCTATATTTTAGGTAGCATTTTTAGTTTTTTTTTTTTTTTGTGTGTGTGTTACTAGGGATTAAACCCAGGGCATTCTACCTCTGAGCAACACCCCCAGCCCTGTTTTATTTTTTATTTTGAAACAGGGTCTCACTAAGTTGCTGAGGGCCTTGCTAAATTGCTGAAGCTGGTCTCGAACCTGCTATCCTCCTGTTTCAGCCTCCCAAGTACTAGGATTATGGGAGTGCCACACTATGCCCAGCTCCTGCACAGCTTTTGTTTTGAAGAATAGGCATACCATTGCCCACAGAGCTGAATAACTCAGAACAACAGAGAAACATGGTCCTCTGTTCATCCTTCCTTTTTGCATTGCTTAACCTCCTTTAAATAAAATGTTGAGCAAATATTTAAAGAAAATCAGTTTTTTCTCTATAAGGATAACAAGAAGCTGGCAACACTAGTTGTCTCTGGGGAGTGAAGCTGGGTGAAATCTTGTCACATATAGGAAAAGGTTTATAGAAAATGCTGTATAGATCATTCCAGGCCTGATGGGACTCAGGGATGGAGTCTGGGCTTTGTCAGCATCCTACCTGTGCCTAACCTTTCAGTCACAGCCAGCCTCTGGCCTGGGAGGGATCAAAATTCACAGAAAGGCAGAGAACATGTGAAGGGTTGGCTGCAGTGGCTGCAAATTTTAAGCATATAAAAGAAATGGGAAGGCGGGCATGGTGTGCACATGCCTGTAATCCCAGTATTTGGGAGGCTGGGACAGGAGGATCACAGGTTTGAGGCCAGCCTCAGCAACTTAGCAAGGCCCTCAGCAACTTAGCGAGACGCTGTTTCAAAATAAAAAATAGAGCCGGGCGTGGTGGCGCACGCTTATAATCCCAGTACTTGGGAGGCTGAGACCGGAGGATCCGGGTTCGCGACCTGCCTCAGCTACTTAGTGAGGCCTCTGCAACTTCGTGAGACCCGTTTCAAAATAAAGTATAAAAACTAGGGCTGGGGGTGTAGCTCAGAGGTAGAATGCTCCTGGGTTCAATCCCCGGTACCACAAAAGAAAGAAAGAAAGAAAGAAAGAATAAAAAAAGTCAGGCGTGGTGGCGCACGCTTGTAATCCCAGTACTTGGGAGGCTGAGACCAGAGGATCCAGGTTCGCTGCCAGCCTCAGCTAATTAGTGAGGCTTCCGCAACTTCATGAGACCAGGTTTCAAAATAAAGGATAAACAATAGGGCCGGGGGTGTAGCTCAGAGGTAGAATGCCCCTGGGTTCAATCCCTGGTACCACACACACACAAAAAGAATAAAAAATAGGGTTGGGGGTGTAGCTCAGAGGTAGAATGCCTCTGGGTTCAATCCTCAGTACCACAAAAAAAAAAAATAAAAAATAAAAAATAAATTAAGACTAGGGGTATAATATAGCTCAGATGTAGAATGCCCCTGGGTTCAAGTCCCAGTTCCACAAAATAAATAAAGAAATAAAGAAAGAGGATTGCTGGGCCCATGCTGGGTCTCATCTCACTGAGCAGAGTTCCCTACAGAACCTTGAAAGGCCGTGCGCTGGGTTCTCAGTGGCATGGTGAGGTCCTCGCAGCCCCTCTCCCAGGCAGAATCTTGGCTCTGCTCCCCGCCCCCCCTCACTTGCAGTCTCTCACCTCTCAGACTTGTCCACCTTTATTTTCTTGCTGTGTAGAGGGGCAGAAGAAAGAAAGGTTTAGAAAAGACATTGGGAAGGTTCCAGTTGTGTTTGGAACAGACTCTCAGGGCTCATTGCCCAGAATTCTCAAAGGAAAGGAGAAAGCCGAGGTTCCGGGAATAGGGAAGATGGGCTGGGAGCCAGCCCAAAGAGCTCTCTGGACACACCGCAGGGCTGAATTAACCCCAGTCCTCATCCTGGCCCCATCATGACCCCTCGCCACACTGCACATGCTTCTCACAGGTTTCCGGCCACCACAGCATCTTATTCAATCTTTGCAGCAGCCCCGTGAAGGGACAGATGGGTATTTTTACCCCCATTTTGCAGATGAGGACACTGATGGCTAAAAAGTGACAGAGCCAGATTCCTATCCCCACCCAAGACTTCGTTCGTCAGCCTTTTTCCACACCCAGAGGTAGGCTGCGGCATCTTGGGTCCTGGGTACTGGGCTCGGTGCTTTTGTGAAGATGCGGCTCATTCCATGTTACAAATAACCGTATTCCCCACCCCCACTCCTGCAAAGACAGAGAAGAAGCATGACCCCCAATGGGAAGCAAGTCTAAAGCAGCCCTGGGGACCTTTGGAGAAGCTGTTTGATTTATTCCAGTCCCTACTGGTATTCTGTGCTACATTTATAACCGTCAGCACCAGAAATGAAGTTCCCACTGCCCTGGCAGCTGCCGGTTGCTGTGGCTGCTCACGCAGGGTTCTCCTCCCCTTGATTGATAGGGAGCTGAGAATAAAAGAAAACTAAAAGCCCCCTGGAGGATTGATGGAAGGGAGGGGCAGGCTCTCCAGAAGAGAACGGGAGGGATCTAGAAAAAGTTGATATTAGTGCACCAGAGAGGTAGTATCTGTTGGTCTGTCTGTGTCTGTCAACATATAAGGAAAAGACCCAATTGTTAAGGTTACATGGAAAATGAATACCAGCCAGCCAGCACAGTAGTGCATGCCTGTAATTCCAGTACTGGGGAGGCTGAGACAGGAGGATAGCAGGTTTGAGGTCCACACACTGTAACTTAGAGAGACCCTGTTTCAAAATAAAAAATAAAGCCAGGCGTGGTGACGCACGCTTGTAATCCCAGTACTTGGGAGGCTGAGACTGGAGGATCTGGGTTCGCAGCCAGCCTCAGCTACTTAGTGAGGCCCTCTGCAACTCAGTGAGACCCTGTTTCAAAATAAAGAATAAAAAAAAATAGAAAAGTAGAAAAAAATAAAAAATAAAGGGGGCTGGTGGTATCATTCAGAGGTAGAAAGCGCCTGGGTTCAATCCCCAGTACCACAAAAAAGAAAATTAATATCTCCCACTTAGGCAGAGAGAAGACAAGTGGTGAAATCTGTCTGTCATTTCAGGGGCTCTGGCACAAGATGGAGAAAGGAAAGGGGTTCTGGTGAGTCTGTCTTGGTGACAGGTCCTCCTCTCCCTGAACAGGATCTGCCATCTTCTGGGGTCTGGGACCCAGAACAAGGCTGGCAGAGACATAGAGCAAAAGGGTCCTGGAGGAAAGCAGAGAGAAATAAAAGGTAAAAGGATCTCGGACGTCCACATAGATAAAAGACATTGTCATCGTTAACTGAACCAGTAGCTGAGAATGAGGAGGTCTTGGAACTAGGTACCGATGAACGCTTCTGCGGGAACTTCCTACATCTCTGATGCTGTCTGCCTTTGAGAAATGCTGGTTGCGACCAACACATACAGCCCCAGCCAAGCACCTGAGGGATGCAGCAGTTAACTGGGATGGCCCAAGTGGACCCAAAGCAGCAAGACATTTAAAGGGTTTTTTTTTGTTTTGTTTTTTTGGGGTTTGTTTTATAGTACTGGGGATTGAACCCAGGGACATTCTACCTCTGAGCTACACCCCCAGCCCTATTTTTTATTCTTTATTTTGAAACAGGGTCTCACTAAGTTGCGGAGAGCCTCACTAAGTAGCGGAAGCTGGCTGTGAACCTGCGCTCCTCCTGTCTCAACCTCCCAAGTACTGGGATTACAGGCGTGTGCCACCATGCTCAGCTTGTACCACTGTTTTTAATCATACCAAACCAAATATTTCCAAATGATCGTTTTGCTCTTCAAAGTCGTCCCCTCTTGAGAAGTTGTATAGTTGACAGTGGTGCGCAATGTGTGGCCCAAATTGTCTTGAGGGTGATGTGTGAAATACCTTTAAGGCCAGTTTATAACCCAAGCAATAAAATGTCTTGTTACTTTATAATTTTTTCCTTTCCCTTGATTTATCAGACCTGTTTCCCCATAACTTTTGGCTCTTCCCAAATACCAAATGTTCTGCCAAGCCACACTCCCTGAGTGGTTTGGAGCAGTTTTGGGAGAACAGGATTGTTCAGTGATAGGATGGAGATATAAATATTAGCAAGCCGGGCGTGGTGGCACACGCTTGTAATCCCACTACTTGGGAGGCTGAGACTGGAGGATCCGGGTTCGCGGCCAGCCTCAGCTACTTAGTGAGGCTCTCCGCAACTTCGTGAGACCCAGTTTCAAAATAAAGGATAAAAACTAGGGCCGGGGGTGTAGCTCGGAGGTAGAACGCTCCTGGGTTCAATCCCCGGTACCGCAAAAAAGAAAAAATAAATATAAATATTAGCAAAAGAGGGATAGAAACACATGCAAAAAAATGGGAGAAGAATATTTTTTTTTCTTTTGTGGTGCCAGGGGTGGAATCTAGGGCCTTGCACACACTAGGCAAGTGCTCTACCACTGAGGCCAAACCCCGGACCTTTAAAATTTTTGAGACAGGGTCTCACTAAATTGCCAAGGCTGGCCTTGAACTTGTTATCCTCATGCCTCAGCCTCCAGAGTAGCTGGGATTATAGGCGTGTGCCACCACACCTGGCAAGAAGAATCTTTATGTTACTGTGATGGAGATCTGGGTGGATTTTCTCTTTCCTTATGTGTAAATGTTTCCATTTCTTTAAAAAGGAGAAATAAAGAAAATGTGGCGTATTCATACAACAGAATATTATTCAGCCTTAAAAAGAGATGACATTCTGACACGCGCTCCAACCTGAACGTACCTTGAGGACATGGTGCAAGTGGAAAAGCCAGACACAAAGGGGGAAATATTATGATTCCATTTAAAAGCGGCATCTTAGCTGGGCGTGGTGGCGCACGCTTGTAATCCCAGTACTTTGGGAGGCGGAGACCGGAGGATCCGGGTTCGCGGCCAGCCTCAGCTCGTGCACACACACGCGTGCACATGGTCTCTCTCTCTCTCTCTCTCCCTGTCTCTCTCTCTCTCCCTGTCTCTCTCTCTCTCTCTACTTAATGAGGCCCTCCACAACTTCGTGAGACCCGGTCTCAAAATAAAGTATAAAAAATAGGGCCGGGGGTGTAGCACGGAGGTAGAACTTCCCTGCATTCAATCCCCGGTACCGCAAAAATAAATAAATAAATAAATAAATAAATAAATAAATAAATAAATAAAAGCGGCATCTGGAATAGGCAAATTCATAGAGACAAAAAGTAGGATGGTGGTTAGCAGGGGCTGGGGAGAAGGGGAATGGGGAGTCACTGTTTAATGGGTACAGAGTTCAGTTTGAGATGATGATAAATTCTGAAGATGGATGGTGGTAATGTTTGCACAACAATGTGAATCTACTTAATGCCACTGAACTATACCTTTTGTTGTTGTTGTTTTTAATTTTTTTTTTTTTTTGCAGTACCGGGGATTGAACCCAGGGGCATTCTACCTCCTAGCTACACCCCCGGCCCTATTTTTTATCCTTTATTTTGAAACCAGGTCTCACGAAGTTGCGGAGGGCCTTACTAAGTAGCTGAGGCTGGCCACGAACCAGGATCCTCCGGTCTCAGCATCCTAAGTACTGGGATTACAAGCGTGCGCCACCATGCCCGGCTTGCTGTTGTTGTACTGGGGATTAAACCAGGGGTATTCTACCTTTAAGCTATACCCCTAGCTCTATGTATGTATGTATATATGTATGTATGTACATATTTATGTATTTAGTGTGTGTGTGTGTGTGTGTGTGTGTGTGTGTGTGTGTTACTGGGGATTGAGCCCTGAGGCATTCTACCTCTGAGCTACACCCCCAGCCCTATTTTATTTTTATTTAGAAACAGGCTCTCATTAGGCTGATGAGAGACTCACTACTTGCTGAGGCTGTCCTCAAACCTATGATCCTCCTGTCTCAGCCTCCCAAGTACCAGGATTACAGGTGTACGCCACCACGCCCGTCTTATTTTTTATTTTGAAACAGGGTCTCACTAGGTTGCTGAGAGTCTCATTATGTTGCTGAGGGTGTCCTTGAACTTGCGATCTTCCTGTCTCAGCTTCCCAAATACTGGGATTACAGCCATGTGCCACCATGCTCAGCTTGAACTATACCTTTAAAATGATTAAATGACAAATTTTCTTTTACTTTTATTATAATTGTTAATACATACTAGGCCGGGCGTGGTGGCGCACACTTGTAATCCCAGTACTTGGGAGGCAGAGACCAGAGGATCCAGGTTTGCGGCCAGCCTCAGCTACTTAGGCCCTCTGCAACTTCGTGAGACCCAGTTTCAAAATAAAGGATAAAAAATAGGGCCGGGGGTGTAGCTCGGAGGCAGAACACCCCTGGGTTCAATCCCCGGTACTGCAAAAAAAAAAAATACATACTAATTGTACAAATTGATGGGATTCACTGTGATATTTCCATACATGCATACGGCATGCATTGACCAAGTTCATTTACCCTTCTTCTACCCCTCTACCCTTCCCTCCTAAAATATAATACATTTTCTGTTATGCATACATTACCACAATTTAAACAAAATCTGGATAATAAAATCAAATCTACCCTCAAAAGCTGAAGATTTGATTCCACCAATGTTACCCAAAAAAAGTTACTACAGTCGGGCGTGGTGATGCACACTTGTAATCCCAGTACTTGGGAGGCGGAGACCGGAGGATCTGGGTTTGTGGCCAGCCTCAACTAATTAGTGAGGCCCTCTACAACTTCGTGAGACCCGGTTTCAAAATAAAGGATAAAAAATAGGGCCGGTGGAGTAGCTTGGAGGTAGAACGCCCCTGGGTTCAATCCCCGGTACCGCAAAAAAAAGAAAAAAAAAAAAGTTACTACAGGGTGGGCCAAAGTCCAAAGAGAAAGACAGGAAATATTCTTTCTGCAGAAGGCAGGTAGCTGGGGTTGCTGGATTAACTACAGGTGTCTGTCATTCTTGCTTTGTAACAGCTCCAGGAAGGCTCCCTGCTCCAGCTCTGTGTTCTCCTATAACATCCAGAGCCTGCCACCACTGCCCGGGCCTCTCCCAGCCCATGGCACAGCCTAGCGCTCCCTGACCTTGCCCACAGGGCCTGCCCACTCCCCTGGAAGCATGAGCAAGGCTGTGGGCAGTCGTGGCTCTGCTGGCCAGGAGGCTGCTGAGGTAGCTTTTTAATCCTCCAGCCATGCCAACCTAGTGATTGCTTTTATTAGGAAATGTAATGAAAAAGACTATATGAAGCCCCTGCCAGAAAAAAAAAAAAAAGCTAATAAGATTTTGCACCAAGTGTGGCGAGAAAAAGAAAGAGGGGAAAAAGCACATTAGGAGTCAGATAATGAGATAAATGAAAGACCGCAGGGAAGATCATTTTTGCAGACTTGCTGGATGGTTGTAAAATTTTTAATTTGCTGAATTCTCTTTTTTCGTTGTCTCTGGCTCTCCCCACCTCTGTCTTGCGCTGTCTCTCTGATGCTCTGAATCTTGTCTGTCTTTCTGTCTTTGCCTCGCCCCTTCTTCCTTTCTCCCATTAGCCCAGCTCTTGCTTTTCAAATCTGTGTGTGTGTGTGTGTGTGTGTGTGTCCTTTCGCCATGGCCAGATCCTGCCTTATGACTCAGGTAGGAGGCTGGGCCCAGGGCAGTGAAGACCCACCCAGTCAGAGGAAGCAGGAGGACAAAGAGCTGCCTCCTCGCCTGCCTTCTAAGGAGCAGCTATGATTCCACTAAAGGAAGAGAAAGGGAGAGATCCCGGGGGAAAGGGAGGGGGCAGATGGGACTAGGGAGGGAGGACAGGAGATCAAAGACCAGAGAAGTAAGGAGGAAGAGAAAGCCCCTGCTGCTCCCGCAAATCGATTCTCCGCAATGCCCGCCTCCCCGTCTGTGCTCTGAGCTGTTGAGCAGAATGCCAGCTCTGTGGGTTGCCAGGGCTGAGCAGAAGGGCCCAGGGGCACTGGACAGGCCAGAAGCCAGGGAGAGGTCCCGCTTCCCCAGGACCACCCTCTGGCCATCCATACTTCAAGGAGGTCCTCACCAAAATCTACTTTGTCTGCTTGCTTCGGTGGACTCCTGCTTCCTCCGTACTGAGGTGTTCCTTTGCTGCTGTGCCCAAGTCCCCGATCTTAGTTGCAGCTGGAGGGACTGAGGGTGAACACGATGGAGCGCTGGGGTGCGGATGGGGGTGGGAGGCCTGTGGAGTACAGGAATGAATGGCTCAGAATAGAGACATATGGCTGGTTATTAGGAACATCCCTCTCTGTCCTCCATCCCTTGTTCCTTTCCCAGTGGGGACTACCTTCTCTGGGTGCTCTCCCACTGCAAAACTGCAGGTCCCTGGGGAATGGGCGTGTCCTGTACTGGCCATCGCAGGAGATAACAGAACCATAAAAGTCAGACAAGGCCGGGTGTGGTGGCGCATGCTTGTAATCCCAGTACTTTGGGAGGCGGAGACCGGAGGATCCAGGTTCGCGGCCAGCCTCAGCTCTCTCTCTCTCTCTCTCTCTCT
>PVJS01040915.1:8058-18306 GCA_004027185.1 Glis glis
AGGGGAGGAGAGGGGAGGAGAGGGGAGGGGAGGGAAGGGAAGGGAAGGGAAAAGAAGAAAAGAGAAGGGAAGAGAAGAGAAGAGAAGAGAAGAGAAGAGAAAAGAGAAGAGATCAGGGACAGATGTAGTCCCCAGGGCCATGACCCCAGTGATTTACTTCCTTAGCCATGCCACACTTGCCTATAGGTACCACTCAGTAGTTCATTCAAGTTATCAATCCATCAAATGCATTAATCCACAGAAGAGGTCAGAGCCCACATGACCTACTCCTTTCACCACTGAATATTATTTCTGCGTTACCTAACACACAAGGTTTTAGGGAAGCATTCTACATCTAAATCATAACAATATCCTTGGCCTACTCTTACATTAGATAATTTTTGTTGATTTATATGGATTTTTAATTAATTATGAATATATTATGGCTATTAAATTGTTCTTCCAGCTGGGTGTGGTAGCACATGCTTGTAATCCCAGTACTTGAGAGGCTGAGACTGGAGGATCCGGGTTCGCGGCTAGCCTCAGCTACTTAGTGAGACCCAGTTTCAAAATAAAGAATAAAAAATAGGGCCGGAGGTGTAGCTCGGAGGTAGAACGCCCCTGGGTTCAATCCCCGGTACCGCAAAAAAAAAAAAAAAAAAAATTGTTCTTCCATGTGAAGAAACTATTTTCTCATGTATTTTCTTCTCTTTTAATCTCAAACTTTAAACGATTTTAATAGTGATGTAGTTTATCAATCTTTTCTCTTATGGCTTGCATAGTTTGTATCTTGTTTAAAGAGAAGTTTTGTTTGCCGAGGCTAGAAATGAACTGTATCAGGAGTGTTGTGTAGAAAACCAGTGACATGTGGCCTAATAAGTGCCAGAGGAGAAGCTGTGGCTTTAAGTGTATTTGTTAGTGAGAAAGGTCAAATGTTAATAAACAAAAATTCTTACTCAAAAAGCTAGGGGAAAAAAGGATCACATACCAAGATGTTCCCTCCCCCATAAAATAATAAAGCAATGAAAAGAAAGACAAGCAACAGAAAAAGCAAATTTGATCAATTTAATCAAAAGGTATTTTAAAAAAAAACAATAAAATAAATCCTTGGAAAATTTAATGAAAGATGAGACACAAGCATTTCAATTAAACAGGGAACAAGCTATGAAAGAACTGAAATTACAAGTGCATACTAATTAATTGTAAATATAACTGAAATATGCTTTTTCAAGAAAATATACATTACCACAATTGGCTTATTAAATAGGAAAGCCAAGTAAATATAAATAAATATAGAGGGAAGATTAAAGATGATCAGAGATTTATCCATAAAAATGATGTGGGCATAGATAACTTTGCATATTTGTTATTGAAAACATTTAAAGGAAAGATAATTCCTGTATTTCATAAAATCTCTTAGAGTTACAGAAAAATATGGAAAGCCAGATAGTTTATTTAAAAGGCTATTTCATTCTAATACCAAAACACAATAAGATAACACATAAAAATGTAGTTCAGTCTCATTTGTAAAAATAGACACAAACATATTCAATAATATATTATCAAATTTATTTTCATCATGTATTAAAAGATAATCTATCTTTCCTGAGGAAGGAATAAAAGCATAAATAAATATTAGACAAATTATTTGTGTAAATCACTACACTCACGAAGGAAAAAATTACTTGCTTATCCCAATTCATATAAGTCAAGTATTTATTCTAATTGAATACTCATTTCAAACAAATGAAAACCCCTTAATCTTAAGAAACCTCTTAGAAAAATGGGAATTCAGAGCAATTCCCATTTTTAGAAGAAGGAATCTTCTGGTAACATCAGGACTGAACTTGGGACCCTATTCAATGAAGTGAGACAAGAAAAAAATTTAAAAGGTTTATCTATGGGAAAACCAGATGAAAATATCCTTCCTACTGCAGACAATATAATCATCTACCTAGAGTAATGGCAAATACTTTGAAATAATAAGAGCATTTAATAATATGATTCAACGTGAGCGAACAAAAACAGGTAGTTTGGAAAATAAGTGAGTACAAAACATATGTTGTGAGAAACGCAAGACGTTGTTGAAGGATGTGAAAGAGACCGGAAGGAATGGGAAGATAGAACTCAGCCTTGATGGGAAGATTGAGTATTGGAGGGTGAGAACAGAACCCAGATTTTTCTATCATTTTGATGCAATTATAATAAAATCCAAACATGGTTTTTCGTGTAACTCGACAAGCTGATTTTCAAATACACAGAAAAGGGGAGAATGTGGAGTCTAGGCAACTTTGAAAATGGACAAAGAGGGTAACTGGGCCCTACCAGAAGAATCGGATCTTTCAGGAAGCTGATGAAGCTTGAATCTCAAGACCTGTCCTTCCCCCCCGCCTTGGGAGGCGCCTGTGTGCTGACATGGCCTTATTTTGTAAGAATGGCCAAAATAAGAATTCCTAACTGTATTTTTTTTTTTTTGCTCTAACTTCTGGGTATCTCACTTTAACCTGGAGGGACAATGGGACAGGTTCGGGATGGGGTGATGGATACAGTGGCCATTGCGGGAAATTTTGCTATTATGGGAAGACTTAGCAATAAGCATACTCTACACAGAAGTGATGGTGAACCCCATGTGTCTATCCTAAACTCAACAGTACCTGAGCTGGCCCCCAAGTACACACTGCTAAGTCTTTGCAATATGGTATAGTGTTATAGTCAGGACTCTACACTCATTTTAAAAATGAAAGCCAGAAAGCAAATGAGATGCAAAACTTACTGTAAAGTTGATAAAGCTTTCAGACACCTTTGAAAACTACAATTTGGAAAGAAGTTTTGGAGGAATTCAATAAAAGAAACTATAGACTCCCAATTTGGATGGCTGTAAAAAGTAATATCTTTTGTCACCTTTAGATTTATTTACTAAAAAATAGGGAATGAAGTCAGAGAAAAATGAAATAGGAAGCCAATGTAATAAAAATGAATTATAAAAATAAAAGAAATTATGTAGACAGAATTTCTACAGAAATTATGTAGAGATGAAAATTGAATAAGAAATTATAAGTTAATTATAAAATTATTAAAATTTTCTTGCCAGAAGTCATAACTATTAGGAGAAAGAGATATGTTTTGGATAGAAACTGTGAATAAGCTCATGGATTGATAATCCAAGTAATGAAGAGGAGTGAATCGGGAACACACTGGAAAATAATTACATTTATTGCTTATTTGACTCATCAAGATCAACAAAAAATAACTTAAACCTATAATTTATCACTACAGAAATGAAAATGAAATTGTTGTCAGTTCAAATGGTCTTTCAAATTGATCGCGGCACAAGAAAAATTGAAATGCTCTGTAACCTGATAGTTCAGGGATGAAGGAACTTAGCTGGAGGTTTTTCTCAATTTGACAAAAATCTTAAAACGTTGCCTGGCATTTCCAATAATGAGGTGTGGTGCTGAAAGACGATTTAAGACTATCAATAACAACAATCTAAAGTTTAATTAGCTGTGCCACAGGAAAGTTTGAATAACTTTTTTATCCTCCCCAAAGAAAATAGTACAAAGTTGGTGTCATATGAAGAAGATGAAAAAGTGTATATAAGACCCAGAATGGAGGGAAAAATGTTTTATGGAGGTCTGTCAGACAGTTAATTAATATAGGTAGTATATTCTTTTCCAGGATTTTTGTGATGTTTGTAGTGTTTGCAAACTTTTCAAAATGTGTAATTTGATGTGATTTTTGTCATTCTCAATGAACAAGTATTCTTTTTATTTTTAAAAAATAATTAAAAATGCAAAGCATTCTTAGCATACAGGCTATCTAAAACAGGTGGGGACAGGTGTGGCCAGTGGGCTGTGATTTACTGACTACTAAAAGGGAGAAACATCTCAACCAAATGAGACAGTAAGAGCGCTGAAAGACTATATGGATTTTAAAAGTTATTTGTTGGAGCATTATAATTATACATAAATGTGGGATTCATTGTGATATATGCATACATGCACATAATATGATTTGGATTTTTTTGTAGATTTAGCATCTTTAAATCAGTGGGAAAAGGATGAACACTCCAATTGTGTAGATACAATTGGCTATCCATTTTGAAACAAAAGCCCTCCATAAAGACACGTTTCATAGTCATGAAAAATTTAACAAGATAATTTTTTTAATATTAGAAGGGAATGTAGGTGATAGGTTCATTGCTCTGCTGTGCGATTTCTCTTTTCTTAGTGGATCCTGAGCAGCCTTAAGCAGAAACTTGTTTTGACAACGCAAAAAAGGGATGTTGCAAGTGCAATTAAAAACGACAATGACAACAACAAAGAACACTAGAGTTCAAAGTCAAAATCAAGAACTGAGACATCAGGCGAAGCATTTTAGAGCTTTTGTTGCCAACAAAAAAAAAAAATTGAGCGAGAGAGCAATACAATCACATCTGGGCTTTTGAAACTGCACTTGTCTGGGGATGGGAGGGGCGGGTTCAGGAGAGTGGGGCCTGGATGAAGTCAGCCCTTGTTAGTCTGGCACACAGCTTGGAGAGTGGCCTTGGGACAGGAAGGGAGAAGTGTATGAGGCTTCCCAGTCTCCAGGGCTGAGCTGGGCCTGTCAGAGTTACCCAGGATGCAACAGTTTCACATCAACGTCCTCATCCCCTTCACCCTGACTGGCTTTGGACATTCTCGCTTCAGCCCAGGCATTCTGAGCTCTCTGAATATGCAGTGAGACATTACCGATTAGAAGTAGAGGCGCTGACAAAAGAAAGCCCCTAAATATTGCAGGATGACCCTAACGGGGGAGAGGGGCAGATTGTTATAGTTAGATATGAAATGTCCCCTAAAGAGCTCATTTATTAATGTTTGGAGTTGATACAATTGAGTCATGAGGGTTGTAATCGCAAAGTGGATAAATCCATCGTAATCGATTTACCTGGGTGGTACCCAGTAGGCCAGTGGGGTGTGGCTAGAGGAGGTGGTCCCTGGGGTGCGGCTGTGGAGATTATATATATGGTTCCTCCTCCCTGGCTCACTCTCTTGCTTCTGGCCTCTGTGATGTGAGGAGCACTGCCCATGTGCTCTCCCTCCACTCCCACCACCATGCCCTGAGATCCGAGGTCCCCGGCCTCACATGGACTAAGCCCGAAACCATGAAAAAGTAAATCTTCTTTCCTCTAAGTTATTTGTCAGATCTTTAGATTATGGCTGTAAGAATGCTGACGGTTACAGAGACAAAGCAAAACAACAACCCGTAGAAGACTTTAAACCTGCCTGGGCTGAGAATGGGCGCCCGTTATGAACACACAGCTCCTGAGACAAGCAAACCCATGATCTTGAGAGAGTCTTCAGAAGTCTGGGTCAGGCAGACAGGCTGAGGGTCTGATCCCTGGGGGCTATTAAGGAGGGGAGCTCCATCATCTCCTGACTTTATTTCCCCATAGAAAAGATTCCCAGATTCTCCACATGTCTCCTCACTGTAGTTGCGGGCCAACATCCAGGGCAGAATTCCTTTCTCTCCACACCAATGCTCACCCAGGTACCCTTGCTCCCTAATATGGGGCTGCCAACCTGGCAAAGGGAAGCAACCGACTTTCACAGCTGGGTCATGAAGACAAGATCAGCAGCCCCTGCCAGATTCTGTTGCACCAGGCTCTTTATTACAGGCCATTTTGTCTGGGCTGAACTTGATTTAACCCTCTGTTTGTTCAGAATCTATGAAATCATAAACTCTGTCTATTGTGTTTGCACTGGGCAGATGCCTGGGGCAGAGTTTCTCTTGAGTGTTTATTCTTTCAAAAGACTCAGAGTTCTGCTTCTCTCCCTGCATATCCACACACAAGGACACATCTGCACATGCATGTCCACCTGACCATTCACCACCCTCCAACCCACACCGATCCCCTGACCATGAACACGTACGCACACGTTGCATGTATCTCCTGGCCACTTGTTTCCCAGCCATACACTATAGACTCAGTCACCTACAAATTCTCACTCATTTGTACTCTATAACCTTTGCCCATTCAAATATTCAAATCACACACATAGTCATCTAGATTCTCTCCAACCCACCTGTCCTCCAACACACATGTGCATGCATACACACACACGGCCAGAAACACACATACTAGCCCTGGCATATCAGCAAATTTTAGGAACATACCATTGCTTCCTGGTATAACTCACTTCTACAGCTCCCTCAGAATTATTTTAAAGGCTCTTCAATTTGGAAGGTGTTTGTCCAAGCAGATGCCTGGCTTTCATCCACAGCAGATCCATATATGCCAAGGAAAAGGAATTATTGTCATTGACAACTTCATTTAGGCATCTCCCTAAGCAAGACTGAAATGGTAATGTCAAGGCAATCTGTGGGTTATGTCCATGGGTTCTGAGTTCTTTACTATCAAGGGTTCCTTTTATTATTTTTCCCTCATAGACCTCACACCCTAAAGTACTTTGTCTAATGAGCGACCAGCATGTATAACTAATAGTGTTTCCTCTGTCTTATTCATCAAAGGCTCACAGGCACTCCAATTCCAATTTTAGATCAACACCTGATAACCAAAGCTATACAATGAACTGATAGGATACAGCCAAAAAGCTAAGCAACTTGACATTTTAGCTAGCCTGTGCAGCCTTATCTTGGGTAATATACAATCTCTGTTAAGCTTTTGGAAATATTGAAAATAACTCAAAGACCTTCACTCTTCCCTTTGTGGATCCCGACAGGTCTAGAGACCTGAGGTTGTGAACCACTGAACTAAACCTCTGACCCTCTTGCCAGGGTGAATAACAGTGAAAAACGGGAACAGGAATAAGGGGTGGAGGAATTAAAGAGTGTGATTAATTATAGAACCTGTGTGACTTTGGGAGGTATTTAGGCTGGTTGGAAATTCAGTACTGGAATTTTCTTATGTAGTCTAAAGCCCCCACAGTGAATGGGAATTTACTCACTAGCCTCTCCCATGCTGCTGGGCTTATGAATCCTGCCCTATTTGAACTGGAAGGGGACAATAGGTTTCTTGATGTCTTATGAGCAAAGTAAGGTGGCCAAAGGCTTGGCTGGTTCTACTCTTAAGGAGTAAGAGATTGGGCACCAAGCTGATTACTAAGCTGTAATCAAGGCATGCGAGGAGGGGCAAGGCAGTATAAAATCTGAACAGCAGCTAAGTCTCAATTTGGAAGTCCAGTATGTATGGACTGGAAGAGTTTTGCACCCTCTCATATACTCTACTCACAACCTCCCAGCATGGGGATAGACTAAGAATGCAAAGCTTTCTTGGGCAAAACAGGGAAGTAAGTTATTTATCCAGCTTTAAGATTTTAGAATGCAACTGGATCATGATTCTGCATGCATGTGCGCATGTGTGTGTGTGTGTGTGTGTGTGCGCGCGCGTGTGTGTGTATATGTGTGTGTGTTACTGGGGATTGAACCCAGGGGCACTCTACTACTGAGCTACAATGCCAGCCCTTTTAATTTTTACTTTGAGACAGGGTCTACGTTGCTGAGGGTCTTGCTAAATTGTTGAGGCTGGCCTTGAACTTGTGATCCTCCTGTCTCAGGTTCCCAAGTACTGGGATTACAGGGGTGCACAACCATGCCTGTCATTATTCCCATTTTACAGATAGGAAAAATGAGACTCAGAGGTAACTGAGAAGCCATTTCTATATTCCTGTGTTAGAAAGGGTATGTGTGTGTGTGTGTGTGTGTGTGTGTGTGTGTGTGTGCGTGTGAGAGAGAGAGAGAGAGAGAGAGAGAGAGAGAGAGAGAGAAGGAGGAGGAGGAGGAGGAGGAGGAGGAGGAGGAGGAGGAGGAGAGAGAAAGAGAAATATCAGGAGGAATGCAAAATATATTCATATGACTGATGAAGGTTAGTTCCAGGTTCTGGAGACCCAGGAGCCTGGTGTTGTAATCTAATCTGAGACCAAAGTCGTCATAACCAGGGGAGTCAGTGATATACATCTAAGTTTGTAGGCCAGAGAAGAGGAAATGGGATGTCCTAGTTCAAACAGTGAGACATAAAAGAGGGATAAATTCCTCCTTCTCCCACCTTGTTCTTTTGTTCTATTCAGGCCCTCAACAGATGGATGATGTTCATCCACACTGCAGAACACATCTGTTTACTGACTCTACCCATTCACATGGTAACCTCAACTAGGAACACCCTCACAGATGCATTCAGAACCGATGCTCAGTCTAGGCACTTTCAGGACCCACTCAAGTTGACAAAAACCGTTGGGATCCCCAAGGGCCATGGGGGCTCCAGGTGGTAGAACCTCTTCTCTCTGTAGCATCCATAAGCTGAAGGTTCATCTCTCTCAAGTCAGTGCTCCAGGTGTTAGATGGGCATCATGCAGTGGGTCTCTGCTTCAGTTTTCCCATCTTTTATGGACCAGAAGCCTTTTATTCTTGGGGTTTTAGAGTTCAGGGATACCTCAAAACTTTGCACATTTAAAAAATATACTTTTACTGGTACATTGAAACCATATATCATATGGAGGTTTAGTGTGATAGAAAAATACAGGCACATAGCACCTGGTACATTCACCCCCCCCACACACACACAGATCATGCTCCGCTCCCTCCCCTTCCCATTCATAGTATTGAAATTAGTATTGTTAGTTTCACCAGTGTACATAGGATTCCTCACACATGCTAGGCAAGTACTCTACCACTGAACTACATCCCTGATTCCTCTTTGCACATTTTTTAAAGACAAAGGTGTGGAAGGATATATACAGTGTGTTTAATGTTATTGGCATGTGAAAAGGGGAAGGGGAGATGATTAACTGTTTTCATGTCTCTCTGAATTATTTGATTCGTCATAATAAACATGCACCTTTGTTTTTTTTTTTGCGGTACCGGGGGTTGAACCCAGGGGTGTTCTACCTCCGCGCTACACCCCTGGCCCTATTTTTTATACTTTATTTTGAAACCGGGTCTCATGAAGTTGCGGAGGCCTCACTAAGTAGAGAGAGAGAGAGAGAGAGAGAGAGAGAGAGAGAGACAGGGAG
The DNA here is from genome assembly GCA_004027185.1 of Glis glis. NCBI lineage: Eukaryota > Metazoa > Chordata > Mammalia > Rodentia > Gliridae > Glis > Glis glis. The sequence continues at coordinate 17,046 of PVJS01040915.1, forward strand.
AGAGACAGGGAGAGAGAGAGAGCGAGAGAGCTGAGGCTGGCCGCGAAACCGGATCCTCCGGTCTCCCCCAAAGTACTGGGATTACAAGCGTGCACCACCACGCCCGGCGTAAACATGCACCTTTATAATAGAATGTTTTTAAGTTAAAAGAACATTTCTTTCTCCATAAGAGATTCCTGTTCTGGTTCTGATCACATACTAACCAGGGTGCTTCAGCCAGTCATTTAATCTACCTGAACCTCAATTTTCTCTTTTATAAGATGAGAACAGTAATGTCCACCTTCCTATGCTCAATGGATGTTGTGAAGCTCAAATAGGAACCCTAGACATTATAGCCCTATAAATCAAATATTACTGTTATTGGGAACCAAAAATGGTAGAATTGTAAGAAACATGATTGCATTGCCTCGGACACTTTTTTCTCATCCCTTTAATCATCTTTGCCACTTTTCTCTAACCAGAGGGCTGTTTTCATTGATTCTGCAAAGATTTATATGCTTTATCTGGAAGGCTGTATGGAAGATTAGAATGGTGAGAGGTCATCCACCCTTACCTTACTTTCATTCTGATTGGAGAGACCCAGAGAAAAGAAAACAATTTAGGATAAAATAGAATAGGCTACAAGGGAGCTATCACACAGACTGGCTCTGAAAGGAAGGGATCCCAACTGATTTGTAGTTTTTGATCAACTTTGGCTTGATGAAATGAAGTGGTCCTTCATGTTGGGGGAAACAAGATATAAAAAGCATGGAAACATAATGACGCTGAATGCACAGATGGGGAGTTGACCCAAGCAACTTTTAAATACTGTATTTTGACTATCTACCTTCAGGCTAAAGACAAAAAACAAAATAAAAAATCTGTCATTAGTAGATGTGTTTACACAGGGGTATGGGTTAGCAATTCCAAAAACTACTTTAAATGTAGTTAGGGTTGAAAAAATAGGTAAAATATATTTTAGATAATGCCAGTTAGCTCAGTGTTGGAGAAGGGAGTTACAAATATGGAAATGGAGAAGGCTAGAATAAACCCTGTGGGGGATTAGAATCGCAAGTATCAGTATCATAGCAGCACAATTCACAGTGGCCAAATTATGGAACCAACCTAGATGTCCATCAACAGATGAATGGATCACAAAATTATGGGAAATACACACAATGGAATTCTACTCAGCAATAAAGAAGAACAAAATAACAGCATTTGCAAGAAAATGGAAAGATCTGGAGAGCATTATGTTAAGCGAGATTAGCCAATCACACAA
>PVJS01040916.1:0-18206 GCA_004027185.1 Glis glis
CGGTCTCCGCCTCCCAAAGTACTGGGATTACAAGCGTGCGCCACCACGCCCAGCTATTCCCTTGCCCTTTTTAAAAAACATTTTTTTTTTTTTTTTGCCAGGCGTGGTGGCGCACGCTTGTAATCCCAGTACTTTGGGAGGCGGAGACCGGAGGATCCGGGTTTGCGGCCAGCCTCAGCGCTCTCTCTTTCTCTCTCTACTTAGGCCCTCCGCAACTTCGTGAGACCTGCCTGGTTTCAAAATAAAAGTATAAAAAATAGGGCCGGGGGCGTAGCACGGAGGTAGAACGCCCCTGGGCTCAATCCCCGATACCGCAAAACCAAAAAACAAAACAAAAAAACCCATTTTTAAAAAATATTGATACAGGGTCTCCCTATGTTGCTCAGGCCTTGAACTTGTGGTTCTCCTGCCTCAGTCCCCCGAGTCTCTATGATTACAGGTGTGCACCATCAGGCCTGCTCTCAGCCATTTATTCTGAATACACTCGAGTTAATAAATAGTGAGTAGGAGAACAAGACTGGTATTTAAACTTTTTCAGTTGATAATGTGTGCACGTGTGTGTAGTTTTTCAAATGTATTTTTTTCATTTGGTTGGTTTTATATTCCTGGAATTGATTCCCCCAGCAAGGGAGCTCTAAATAGGAATTTCTCTGAACTGTTATATGCATTGTTAATTTAAAAAAAATATATAGTTTGTGGGTTTTTTCCCCAGTTGGTTTGATTATCAGTTTTCTTGGAAAAGTGCATTCTTTCAAAACTCGAGGGCCATCTCTGGAGTGAATGAGGGGTGACGGGTTTCTTGGGTCTCTGGCTGCAAGTGTGTGCATTGTTCAAATAAAACACGGTGTGCATTGCTCAGTCCTTTGGTGCAATGAGTGAGCCATGTGCTTGAACATCTGTCCGTATTATCCAGAGCTGGTGGCAGCTGTCACGGGTGGGGTGGAGGAGCGGGGGCTCATGTTAGGAATCTGAAGCTTTAGAACACCGGGCTCGGTCTCCGCCAGCCAGCCAGCTGTAGAGCGCCACTGCCCGGGAATCCGACTTGGCTCATCCTGACTTGGCTCTTCCTCGCCAGCCACCCATGACGGTGAGGATGCCATGAGATGAGATGTGTGCAAACATTGTCACAGTCAAGCACTTGGTCCGTGCAGTCACAGGGAGGTGCGTGTGTGTGTGTGTGTGTGTGTGTGTGTGCGCGCGCATGCACGCACGCGTGCACACTCTCTCAACTTGCCTGCCATGTCTCAGACAGTTGGTACCACCTCGGGCCCTCTAGCTGGTTCTGGTTCTGGCCCGTTGAGTGGCAGCTGTTGGCTGATGGATGGATGGCTTGATTCAGGCCACAGGTCCCAGTGCTGTCCACCTGGTCTGAGGTAGGTAGGACCGGGTCGGTCATCTTGCAGCTGTTTCTCCAGGGAAGAGGCTAAGATGAAGTTTTCCTACCCACAGCCCCGACCTGGTGCTTCTCACCTGTGCACAGGTACTGTGAAGATTCACCGGTGGCTTTTCTCTGTCCTTTGACAGCCAGAGATTGGGCAGCTGGAGAGAAGCGAGCCGCGTATGTCCAGTCAGATGTGACATCTGCCTTTGGTTCTTGGGGGCGCATCTTTATGTTATCTTGGGTTGGAAGCTCCTGATCGTGAATCTCCCTTGGGCTTCAACAGATTTTAGCTTCTAAATTAATTGCACTTTATTAAGTAATGGTTTTCTTCTTGATCACAGGCGGGTCTGTGCTTAATCAGCAGCGGTGACTGGTGCGGCTGCAGTGGATTTGCTATGCCTGGAGGCAGCCTTGCCTCTCACTTGCGTTGGCTTCACGTGGGGAGCTGCCATGGGGGACCCCGGGCTGGCGGCACTCCCCACCTTGCTGTGGGGACCCTTGCCTTAACTCGCTGAAGGTGCTATCCTTTATCGGTTGTGTAGGATGGTTTATTTATTTATTTATTTTTTGCGGTACCGGAGGTTGAACGCAGGGGCGTTCTACCTCTGTGCTACGCCCCCGGCCCTATTTTTTATACTTTTATACCGGGTCTCACGAAGTTGCAGAGAGCCTCACTAGGTAGAGAGAGAGAGAGAGAGAGACAGGGAGAGAGAGAGAGAGAGAGAAGAGCTGAGGCTGGCCGCGAACCTGGATCCTCCGTTCTCCGCCTCCCAAAGTACTGGGATTACAAGCGTGCACCACCACGCCTGGCTGTAGGATGGTTTATCTGGTGGTGAAGCAGAGGGATGCTGGCCGCTTCAAGGACAGACCCTAACCTTGCCCCTGTCATCCACTTTTCAGTCCTTTGAGACTCGGGGACTCTGCAGTTCTAGAACTGGAGACAAGTGTACTCCACATTAGTTATCCCTGGGTCCCTTTGCTGGCTGTCTCGGTCAACATTCTCAAAAACGACTGACCACACAACTTAGATGAAGGAAGATTTATATTTCCTTACAGTTTTTGGAGATTCTGGGGTTCAGTCCATGTGTGGCCGGTGTCTGTGAAGCTCCAGGCATGGCGGTGGGAAGTGGAGAGAAAAAGAGAGAGAGGGGGGGGAGAGGAGAGAGAGAGAAAGAGAGGAGAGAGAGAGAGGAGAGAGAGAGAGGAGAGAGAGAGAGGAAGAGAGAGAGAGGAGACAGAGAGGAAGAGAGAGAGAGGAGACAAAGAGAAGAGAGGAGAGAGAGAGAGAGAGAGAGAGGGCGCATGGCGAGAGCGAGCAAAGCTCCGCTCTCACATCCTGGAGCCAGCAGCAGAGCAGGGGGAGGAGGAAGCATGTAATCCCCAAGGCCACACCCCCAGGGACCCCTCCTTAGCAACCAAGCCCCGCTTCCAGTATTGCTGCCTTGTTTCCATGAGGGCTCAGGGGACACTCTAAATCTAAACTATGACACTGACCCATCCATCCATCCATCCTTCCATCCATCCATCCATCCTTCCATCCATCCATCCATTCATCCTTCCATCCATCCGTCCGTCCGTCCGTCCATCCATGCACTTGTTCAGCAGGTATTTCCTGAGCATCTACTGTGCTTGCTTGCTCCCTCCCTCCCTCTTTCTCTCCTTCTTTCTTTCTTCTTTCTCAGTGCCTCACTCATGCTAGGCAAGTACTGAGCTTTCTTTTCAGCCCTTTTTTATTTTACTTGATTCTGAGACAGAGTCTCACTAAGTGGCCCAGGCTGGCTTGGAACTTAGGATCCTCCTGCCTCCGCCTCCCTAGTTGCCGGGATTATAAGCATGCACCTCCATACCTGGCTTGGGGGCCATCTTCTTTTCTCTCTGTTTCGAGCTGGGTGGGGTCAGGGAGGGAGTGGAGAGACCCCACTGGGGCATGCGCAGTGGTATCGGAGGCCCGTCCTGGCTCTGGGTCCGAGGCCTTCCCAGAGAAGCACTGGCAGGTGGCTGCGGGCCGGTCATGGACCCCGTCCTCGAGATGGGGGTGTTTTTTTCTCTTCAGAGAACATCGACCAGTCTGGATGGCCCAGATAGGAGCAGCAGAATTATGTGGCTTGTCTAGGTCAGAGCTGGAGATGGTGGCTAGGACTGGGACTGCCCTGGGTGGCCCCAAGGGTCCTGGCTGTGGACTGGGAGCAGAGCAGGTGGGGTGATGATAACACACACAACCTATCAAGCGAATTCTAGGGTGGCATTTCCTACAACCAAGCTTCCTGACCTGACAGGTTGGAACTCAGGCAAGCGGGACCCTCAGGGATGGATGACAGACACATCCAGAGGTGAGGTGAGGTCTCCTGGAGGGGCTAGGGAGGACACAGGACAGGGAGTGTAGAGGGACGTGGGGGATGACAGGTGTGCACCCCTGCACCCGGCTTGGGGTTCATTTTTCCTGTTCCCTCCTTAGAACTGCATGGAGTTGGGAGGGCGTGCAGAGAGGACCTGCTGAAGCATGGGAGAGAATATCAGAGTCCCAGGCCCTCCTCGAGAAGGCGAGAGCTTGTGGGGGCTCCTGGAGGGGCTCCGTGGGGGTGTAGGGAGAGGGAGCGGGCTCTGGCGCCTCCCTCCCCACTGCCTTTCTTAGGAGGCTGCGGCTGCCAAGCCCCAGCCTGGCTGGCACGCATGTTGCATTTTACCCTTTAGCGATTTACAGGCTTTCTAGATTAAATTGCCCCTGTTCTTCTACAAGCACGGCAGACTCCACGACAAACCATACATCACGTTATTAATTCGCTCACACAGAGTGAACCCGTGCCGCTGGCTGCCGTGCCCCAGCCTCTCCGGGAAGCCCAGCGCGGGTTGTCTGCGGAGAATGGGCGGCCCGTGGGCGAGACTCGCAGAGGGGCGCGGACGCAAGGTGCAGAGGGCCAGGCTCCTCTCTGCCCACCACGTGGCTGGAGGGCCAGGCGGTCGTTACAGGCTTCCGGTGGCTTCCTGGCCCTCTGTTGGGAGGAGGAGTGCAGTTCCCCTGCTGGCTGAGGCACGGGGCTTGGGGCAGGGCCAGGCAGAGCCACAGCTGGGCCAGATGTTCTGAGCCACACAGCTGGGTTCAGGGGCCTTTGCGGCATGATGAACACTGAGTAGTCATTTGGATGCCTCCTCTTTTTTCAATTTTTGCAGTACTGGGATGGAGACCAGGGCCTTGTGCATGCTAGGCAAGTGCTCTACCACTGAACTATGCTCCAACCCTTTTTATTTTATTTTAAGACAGGGTCTCAATGAGTTGCCCAGGGTCCTTTAAACTTGACATCTTCTTGCTTCAGCTGCCGGACTTGCTGGGATTACAGGCCTGTGCCACGGGGCCTTGCTGGACACCTCTTCTTTGTGGCCCAGGGACCTCAGGGTGCCTGAAGCTTCCGCCCTTCCTTTCCCTTTGTACTCAGGAGAGGATGAGGTAACCATTCATCTTCTGGGGGATCATAGGTCAGAAAACTCTCTTTCTCCATCATGTCAAGCACCAGAAATTCCAGTTTTTGTTTGGGGATTGAACCCCGGGGCATTCTACCTCTGGCCTACATCCCCAGCCCTATTTTATTTTTCAGTTTCAAACAGGGTCTCACTAAGTTGCTGAGGCTGGCCTCAAACCTGCAATTCTCCTGTTTTAGCCTCCCAAGTACTGGGGCTACAGGTGTGTGCCACCACGCCCAGCTAGAAATCCCTTTTTGGTAGATAAGTTGTGCTCCTTTTTCAAGATCCAGTCAGCCTGGCTTTCCCGGGTGACTTAGGGTGGAGGGGGGCTGTATTTCCTCCCATGAGGTTCCATGTTGGTTCCCCCTATCACTGTCCGCCGGGGCTGGGTGGGGGCCTGGCCGATGCCATCTTTGTTACTCCCAGGTACCGTAACTGGGAACGGCCTGCTGGTTGTTGGGCTACTTAGAAACCCATGCTGGAAGGGGAGGAAGCTGCATGTGACTTGGGGGGAGGGCATCTGTGAGCTGAACTTCCTGCCTTTATGGTTTTCATCAGACGCCCGATATTCCGTGCAGTTCACGTTGACTGATGCCCCAAGCGTGCTTTCTTCCTTTATCACGGTGTAGAGAAGCTGAAGGGTGACGTATTTACTATCTCATGGTTCACAACAGAAATGTTGTTGGATATTATTGGTGGCCCGGCTGCCTCTCTGTGCTCACGTATATATGGTATCCAGGGGTCAGCCTGGTGGTCAGCTATGGCTGCACCTGATGGTATCTATGAGCCAGCAAAGTCCCATAAACCCACGTGTATTTGTAGAGATACAATTGAGTTTACTGTCCCAGAGGCCATCCTTTAGGTAAAATTAGCTTTGGTTTCTAGGAAATAGAGACTCACTATGTTAATTTGGAATGCATGAATTTGGGACTGAATTTTGTCCCACCCATCCAGTTACTGGCAGCGGTCCCCAAACTCTCATGCATATTTGTTATTGGGAATTGTCCAAGCTGACCGAGACCTGGAGTCCATTATGATTGCTCATTGTCTAGAATTCATGTCAACTGATTGGATTCTATTGGATCTTACAGCTCAGGACTTGACATCAGAACCTTTCTCCCCTCCCCTACATGTCTTTAGTGGAATCTATTATAACAAATAACTCACTTAAAATACAATAATGCACTCTATAATCAGTGAGAGAAAGGTAACAACCTAATAAGGAAAGGGGCAAAAGATGCTTCACATGCACAAAATGGTCCATGAACAGATGGAAAGGGGCTCAACTCCGTTAGCCGTCAGGGAGACGCAGGATAAGTTGCAAGTTCGCTAGACTTGTTAAAATCAAAAGAACAGAACGTGGCAGGTGTTGGTGAGGACATGGAGCATTGGGAACTCATGAGGCATAAATTCCTACAACTGCTTTGGGAAGCCATTTTGCAATATCAATTAAAGTTAAACATACATGTACCCTACTACCAGCAATCCCAATCCCGGAAAAAGAGGCTTATGGCCTCTAGAGAGAAGAGGGAGACTGGACACACAGAAGAGGAGTCAACATGACCACAGAGGCAGAAATCGGGGTGACGGCCATGACCTGTGGAACAGCAGGAGCCACAAGAAATTGACCGAGGCGAGGCTGAGGAATGGATCCTCCGCAGAGCCGCACCTCGATGTCCACCCAACAGAACTGCTTTTAGGTTCGAGTCTCCAGAGCTGAGAGAATATAACTGTGTTGTTTGGAGCCACCCAGCTTTGTGATCATCCATTACAGCAGCCAAGGGGAACCGCGACAGCCATCAAGAGACACATTCACGAGTGCCCACAGCAGCAAGTTGAAAACAAGCCAGGTGGCCATGCACGGAAGAATGGATGGAGACACCCAGGTTTCGTCCCACCAGGATGCTACGCAGCAAGCTGGGAATGAAAATTCCACACACGTGTGCCACAGAGTGGATGGGCCCTGCCACCTAATGTCGAGAGAAAACACCTAGACAGTGAAGTCCACGGTGGGTGGCTGCCTTTGTGTGAAAGTCACCAGGCAACTTCATAGGGTGTCCTTGGGAGGCGATAATTAGAAGAGGATGGGGGAGGAAGGAACAGGCCGTCTGCAGGTGCCTGTCATGTTCCATTTTTGATCTGGATGGTGGGCTCCATGGATGAGCTCCACTGGTAATATGGAACTTTTCTGTATATATGTACATATATAGTATTTCTTCTTTTTTTTATTTTGCGGTATTGGGGATTGAACCCAGGGGCATTCTACCTCCAGGCTACACCCCCAGCCCTATGTTTTTTACTCTTTATTTTGAAACAGGGTCTCACTAAGTAGCAGAGGGCCTCACTAAATAGCTGAGGTTGGCTGCGAACCCGGAACTTCCGGTCTCAGCCTCCCAAGTACTGGGATTACAAGCGCGCGCCACCACGCCTGGCCTCATATATAGTATTTCAATAAAGAGTAAAAGAAAAAAAAAGCAGTACATCATCTTGGAATTTTCAAGGAGAACTTTGAATTGGCCGACTCATGGCTTCTGCTTCTGCTGGCACAATACTATCAGAATCAAGATTACATTTAATGTGAGATAATTAAATTTTTGCTATTACCATGAATGCCTATTAATATTTAGATACAAATGGTATTTTCTAAATGAGATCAGGGCATATAAAACCCAAGCAAGACACTAAGATCTCTATGGATTTAATTGGTATGGATATGTTATCTTGACCAAGTGAGCATTTCTTTCTGCATATAAAAGAAACTGTGCTCTTAAAGAAAATCAGACACAAATAACCTAAATGTTCCATGATTTCAATTGCGTGGGAAACCAAAGAGCGTTTAGAAGCGCTATCAGAGGGACACCATGCTCACGAACAGCTCCTTTGGGGCTGCCCCGCGTCCTAGCAGCCCAGGAAACGTGGGTGGAGGTTCTCACCAGGCCAGGGCCTGTTGATCCAGGTACCCAGAGGCACCTGCTGTCTTTGCCTGCATCTCTCCCTGGCATGGCCTTCTAACCCATGAACTCTGTGCTAGTCAGCTCTCTGTCATTGTAACAAAATACCTGAGATCATCAACTTAAAAAGAGGAAAGGTTTATTTTGGCTCGTAGTGTCAGAGCTTTCAGTCCGTAGTTTTTTGGCCCTCTTGCTTTGGGCCTGTGGCAGCTTATGTTGGAACACCACGGATAGAGTAAAGCTGTTCTCCTGATGGTGGCTGGGAAGCAAGGAAACAGAGGAAAGGGCTGGGGTCCCAGTATCCCCTTGAACGGCACGTCCCCAGTGACCCATCTTCCTCCCAGTAGCCCCACCTCTTGAAGGTCCCTTACCTCCTGTTAGTACCGCAGGCTGGGAACAAGACTTTTAACACATGGGCCTTTGGGGGACACTTATCCAAAGCTTAGCAAACTCCTCGTCATCCCTCCGGACTCTAATCCAGCCCTCCCCCTGCTGTCCCCAGAGGTCTTGTCCTGGCTGTGAGCCACCAGGACAGGGCTGTGTCACTGACTGCAGAGGAGAGAGACTGCCAGCCTTGTGACACCTGGGCTCCTGGGACCAGGCAGTTAACTTGAGTGAGTCCCAGCATGGTGGCGGAGTCATCGAGACCCTGTGGGCGCCCCTTTGCATGGCGGCCTGTTGGAGGCTCTGTCCCAGCAGTGCTCCAAGCAGCTCGCCCACATCCATGAGCTCACTTCCTCCTCAGCGTCCTGGGAGGGAGGCGCAGCCTGGCAGGGACATGGTGGCGTCCACGGATTCAGGGCTGGCGGTGTGTGTGCACCTGGTCACGCGTCCGTGCGTAACGCCATCTGTGGGTGGGTCCAGGTTCAGGAGAGGAACTCCAGGGCCAGGCGCTCGGGGCCTTCAGTCCCTTTCTAGATTAGGAAGCAATCTCAGACAGGGCCTGTGTGTGCACCAGGCTGTGACCTTGTGTCCCTAGGTCCTCAGTCCCCTCCTTGGCCTTTCCCAGGTGTCCCGGGGGGGGGGGGGCTGTTCTCCAGGGGCGGGTCGCTGATGCAGGGAATCCTTTGTCAGCCTCTGGTGGTGGCAGCATCGAGTGGATGTTTAGAAAGTGTCCCCTGCACCCTCTCAGGCCCTCTGGAGGGACCTGTGTGCCAGAGCCAGCGCCCACAGTCCTGGCTGCACGCTCAGGGTCTGTTCCTTGTCCATGACACACCGCGCTGGTTCCCACCAGAGCGTCCCCGGGCCTTGTCTTCTTTCCAGCCAGGGGGGCTGTCTGGACGGTCTTTTCCTGTCACCTTGGCATTTTGCTACTGTGGTGTGTTAGGTGACATTTGTAAATGCGATGATTTTGCTGCGTTTTCTTCTCCGAATACGAGGATGGGCCCGCTGAGCGCTAATTCCAAGTGTCCCCAGCCCTTTTGCCGGGTGGCCTCCCTGGGATGTCTGGCCCTATACGCATGTCTTGTCACCCTGTGTGTCACTGTCGTGGTTGCCGAATGGCCGGCCTGATGCAGAGGCAGGTGCTTGTGTCTCTGACCCTTCCCCGAAGGCTGCGGATGACTGTCTGTAGTATGGAATATAAATTCTATCCTTACAACATGTCCCTCTCCGGCACACATACCATCTATGGTCCTGTCTGTGGCTGGGGCTGCCCACTGGGTCCCAGCACCCAGCCCAGTGCCTGGAACTCAGTAGCTGCTCCATAAAAGTGGCCAAATGATGTTTCCTCAGCAACACACCCGTGCTGCATTTCACGGAGACCAGAGTACGAGACGTAGCTCTGGTCTGGGGGTCTTTTCTGCAGTCCTTCCCAAAAGAGGCTGGCGGAGCAGGGTGGTGACATGGGATGGAGTCACTCAGTGGCCTCAGAGATTCTGGGACCAGCGTCACTCTGGGCACACTCTTGGCCCAGTCCTGGTGCTCGAGTAGTGAGATAGCTTTGTCAGTGTGACCCGAGGCTCAGAAAGGGCATCCGAAGCCGGGCGTGGTGGCGCACGCTTGTAATCCCAGTACTTGGGAGGCTGAGACAGGAGGATTTGGGTTTGCTTCCAGCCTCAGCTACTTAGTAAGGCCTCCGCAATTCAGTGAGACCCTGTTTCAAAATAAAGAATAAAAAATAGGGCTGGGAGTGTAGCTCGGAGGTAGAATGCCCCTGGGATCAATCCCCAGTATCACAAAAAAAAAAAAAGAGGGCATCCGAGGTGTGGGCCTGGATCGGCAGAGCCTGGGGTAGCTGTCCCTTGGTCTGGGAATCTGGGGGCTGACTCTGGCATGGCCCTCGCCCTCCCAGGCCTGTCGGGAGCCAGCCTGGCACAGTGGGGCCCTGTGGCTGAGCGCAGGCTCTCCCAGGGGCTCAGGGCTGGCATCTGTTATACGGAAGCCCCTTTCCCGCCTTGACCCTGGCTGGGAGTTTGGTAGTGGGTTTTGTATACGTGGCGGGACAGCTCAGAAGTTGAGCAGTGTGAGTTCTCTGAGCCCCACGGGTGCTTTCTACCTGCCTGTCTGCACCCTTGGGGGTGCAGGCTTTGTTGATGGAAGCCAGGGAAAGGTGGAGGGGTTCCGAGTGAGACCTCTCCTCACCTCCCCCTGCCCTGCTCCTGCCCCTGTCTGCCTGGGGCCACCAGCAGTTTTGATTCTGGAAAACTAATGAGGAAGCTGGACTCTGGTCAGAGACTCGCCTTGCTGGTCTTGGCCCAAGGTTGGCCACCTGGCCACCCTGGGGAGACGGGACATCTGAGGAGCGTTTCAGCATTTGTAGCATGAAACTTCTCCATCATGCTTAGTTCTGGCACACACACGAAACCAGCGTAAGCAAGACTGGGCTGGAGCTTTTGACTCGTGTTTGTGTGTGTGTGTGTGTGTGTGTGTGTGTGTGTGTGTGTGTGTGTGTGTGTGTGTGTGTGTGTTATAAGAATAAAGGGCCGAATGGGGCTGGAGTAAGGCGAGGGCTCGGGGTGGGAGACTCAGCCCTCCATGAAGTGGTCACCGCCAACAGGACTGATGGCAACCAGAGGGTGAAGGGTTGGGCGTCGGTCCCGCACCTCCAACGCGGCTGCGCAGTGACTTCCTGCCGAAGAGCGTCCTGTGCAAAGGGGAGACACAAACGACACAGCAGAGAAACCCCACAAACCCTGCTTCAGACTGGGGGGTCAAGGTCCCCATGAATGTCAGCGGAGTCATGTCTCCAGCCTGCATGCTTGGTGTGATGTGATGAGGTGGGTGCTTCGCTTCCAGGGTACCACACCCCAAACCCATAACCTCAGTCTAATCATGAGAAAATCAACTTCAGGCAAATCCCAATGGAGACATAGTCTACAAAACACCTCCCTAGCACTCTTCAAAAATATCTGGGTCATCAAAAAGAAAAACTCACATAGCCAAGAAAAGCTTAAGGAGACATGACTACCTGTGCTGTGGTCTCCTGGATCTGAGAACAGAAAAAGGACATTAGAGAAAAATAAGGAACTATGTATGGGCTTTAGTTAATAATAATGGATCAAGCTGGGTGTGGTGGTGCACACCTATAATCCCAGTTCTTGGGAGGCTGAGACAGGAGGATCGCAGGTTCAAGACCAGCCTCAGCAACTTAGCGAGACACTCTTCAACTTAGCAAGATCCTGTTTCAACAAAATAAAATAAAAGAGGGCTGAGGGTATAGCTCAGAGTTGCCCCTGGGCTCGATCTCCAGTACCACCAAAATAATAATAATAATAATAATAATAATAATAATATAAATAGTAGTAATAATAATAATACCACCATACTAATGTAAGGTGTTAAGAAAAGGAGAAGGTGGGTATAGGGTGTATTGGAACTGTTCAGTCTGCTTAATTTTGCTGTAAGTCTGAAACATCTAAAAACATAAGAACTATCAAAAAATTGGGGGCAGATCATGTCCCATCACCTCTGTGTCTCTTGGTGGTGGGACCAAGCCCTACACCCTCACTGCGTGGTCCCCAGTGGACTTCTTTTGCTGTCCCCATGAAAACGGGGGTCAAGTTCAGCTTAGTATTTAGAATAGATTCTTTTTTTTTTTTTTGCGGTACCAGGGATTGAACGCAGGGGCATTCTACCTCCGAGCTACACCCCCGGCCCTATTTTTTTATACTTTATTTTGAAACCGGGTCTCACGAAGTTGCAGAGGGCCTCACTAAGTAGCTGAGGCTGGCTGCGAACTCGGATCCTCCAGTCTCTGCCTCCCAAGTTAGAATAGATTCTTTTATGCCCCAAGTTTCTGAGGGCTTGAAAATAACCATTTTCTCAGATGCAGCCTGCCCTGGTGCTGGGGCGGTCTCCAGGAGATAGAAGCCCAGTGGCATGAGAGCACAGAAGATTCCAGACGTGACAAAGCCTCATCTTCTGCCATCCGGGGCCCAGGGAATCGTGCAGCTGCCCTGCCTTGCACATTCTCAGTGGTTCTGGCAGGTTTTCTGTTTCTTTTCTTTTCTTTTTTTTCTTTCTTTTGGTACTGGGGATTGAATCCAGGGGCATTCCACCTCGGAGCTCCTCCCCCAGCCCTTTTTATTTTTTATTTGGAAACAGGATCTCACTAAGTTTCCGAGGGTCTTGCTAAGTTGCTGAGGCTGGCCTCGAACCTGCAATCCTCCTGTCTCAGCCTCCCAGGTACTGGGATTACAGGCATCCGCCACCATGCCCAATTTACTGGTCTGATATTAAAATAAAAGGGACACAGCAGTGTCCTTGGCCTCTGCTTCTTTCTTACATTCATCAGAAAAGGACACCTAGCATCGATGTCCTGAGATGCTGCCCTCCCCCATCAGCCCCTGGAGCCACACAGGTAGAGGCCGGTGGCCGTTACTAGAAGGGAGGGTAACATCGGTCATAGTTGACAACGTCGCCCAGAGCCGATGCGTGTGTGGCTGATGGCCCAGCGAGGAGGCAAACAAGAGCTGAGGGTGTGGACTGGCGGGGCTGAAGGTCATGGCCACTGTGCCTGCCGATCTGCTTTGTCCCTACAGAAAGGGCGACCTGGTTGGGACACAGAAAAACAAGTCCGGTAGCTGAGACCCTGGCTTAGGTAAGCTCAGCTCCGCTGGCTTCCCTAAGGAAGGTAGAGGCAGAGGCTGAAAAGGGACCCTGTTGTCCTACAAATAGGGGCAGACGCCTTGTCATGAAGCCAGTGGCAGGTCAGGTCCTGCCAGGGACCCAGCTGTTCCCTGCTGCCCAGTAACAGTGGATCCGTCACCAGCTCCTCCATTTGTAGCAGCGATGACACTTGCTTTGCAAGATGGCGTGAGTCACAAAGGAGATGGGACATAGCGAGTCACGTGGCATGAGGGACGGGCGCAGCCACGTGGTGGGGATGGAGCTGGAAAGGATTCCCCCCCTCCCAGAAGGCAGAATACCTACCCTGTCTGGGGCTGCTATGGTTTAGATAAGAGTCCCCCCAAAGGGCTATGTGTTACAGGCTTAGTCCTCAGGGTGGTGCTGTTGGGAAGTGCTGTGGGCCTTTAAGAGGTGGGGCCTAAGATGGGTGTGATGGTGCACACCTGTAATCTCAGTACTTGAGAGGCTGAGATGGGGTTGCAGGTGCAAGGCCAGCCTCAGTAAGTTAGCAAGACTCTGTTTCAAAATAAAGAATAAAAAGGACTGGGGGTGTAGCCCGGAGGTAGAACACCCTGGGTTCAATCTCCAGGACCAAAAAAAAAAAAGAGGTGGGGCTTAGTGCGAGGTCCCTAGGTCATGAGGGATGTGCCCCCAAAGGGGATCGTGGGACCTTGGCCAGTCCTCTTCCTCTTCCTCTTTCTCTTCCTGGCCAACAGGGGAACAGTTTGTCCCGCCATACACGCCCTGCCTTTGCCACCCGGTGTGCTCACCAAAGGCATAAAGCAATGAGCGCACCCAGCTACGGACTGGGACCTGTCAAAGCAAACCTTTTCTCTTTGTAAGTTAATTACCTCAGGCATTTTGTCACAGTGACAGAACTGTGACTAATGCAGGGACCCTGGACCAGTTATGGCCTCCTCATTGGCCCCTGGGCCAGACAGAGGAAACGACTCCTGCAGGTCTCTACCGCTCATCCGGATTTTTTGACAAAATTAGTTTGAACCATATGAAACTGCTATTTTTGTATGTCAAAAGTGATCAAATGTGGGGGATTTCATATGCTTCCGCCCATTTTAGCATCACAGCAGTGTTTGGCAAGAGAACACTTTTATTTTAAAAACATTATTTTTACTTATTCCATATATACATCTTTTAAGAAGCATTTTAAAAACATTATTCTTTACTTATCCCATATATTTAAATCTAGTGCGTTAGAAAATACAGATAAGCAAAAAGAAGAGACTTTGAGACACCTGATTCTCCCCGCCAGGGCCCAACGTGCAGCGGGTCTCTTCCCCTGTGCTTGGGCACAGACAGCTGCGTCTTTCCCCCCACGGTAATCAGGAGACTGTCCTCGGGCATGGGTGGCTCTCCTGCACCTGGCCATCGGCGTCTGTACGGTCTCACTTTGAATGAGTCCCCAGGGGTAGACATGGAAGTGGTTGAGAATGTTTTCTGCTATGAAAGAAGCTGTAAGAAAGGACTTTGCAGCTAACTGTTTCCCTTACTTTCCCCTCCCTCTCTCCCTCTCTCCCTTCAGTCCCTCCCCTCTCCTCCTTTCCCCCTCTCCCTCCCTCCCTCCCTCCCTCCCTTCCTTCCTTCCTTCCTTCCTTCCTTCCTTCCTTCTTCCTTCCTTTCTTCCCTTTTGCAGATACTCATGATTCTTTCCTTATGATAAATTTCCTGAAGTACAATTTCTGGGCAGAATAGTAAGGCTTCATATTAACCTCTAGAAATGCTTCCTTGCCCACTGACTTCTTGGCCCCCTCCTCTCCTCTCCTCTCCTCTCCTCTCCTCTCCTCTCCTCTGCTTTCCCCTCTGTCTCCTCTCTTCTCCCTTTCTCCCTCACTGCTGCTGCCCTTCAATCCTGCAGGTGCATCCCTCCCCTCCCCCTCTTCCCTGGCACACCTTTGAACACAGGTCTGGCAGACAGTATCCCACCAGCCCCCAGGTCCTTTAGCACACAGTGTCCCTGTGGCCCAGCCTCCCAGTGCGGCTGGTGGCCTTTTGAGCAGAAGTCAGGAACTTGTAAGGAAGCCCGTTGAGAGTTCAGAGACACAAGCCAGTCAGAGCGATGACAGTTGTTCCAGGGGGACATTACTTCTCACATGAACACCCAGACCCTGCTGCACATATGTGCTCTGAGGGGCTGAGCTGCTGGCTAGAACCCTGGGCTCACATGCAAGCGTTTATTTTAAAAATGCACTTTGTTTTTCTGGTTATTTGGCAAATAGATTGCCACCAAGCCCTTCCTCGGCCTCGGGGGACCAGGGGGAGCAGCGGAGCCGGAGGGCTGGTGGACCTCTTTTGAAACTGGACCTGGCGTCCCAGCGTCCCCGAGCTGTTGGCTGCTCTGAGCATCCAAGGAAAAGCTTCCGATGTCTGCGGCCCCTCGAGGATCTTTGTCCTCCTTTTGCAGAAGCAATAGCTTCATGGATTCGCTCTGTTGAGCTGGAAAGGAAGAATTTTTAGATTTTCTCCGGTTGAAGCACTTAAAATGGAACAATCTACATCAATTCCCCAAAATTGGACTCTGGAGCAGCTTCTTGGAAAAATGGGCTCAATTATTTCCTATGCACAGGAGCACATTCCGTGGGAACCTTCTGGTAATGGGTTTTAAAGCGCTTGTCTATTTCCTTTCATTCTCAACTACTGGGGAGTCTTGGAAACCAGAGGCTGCCGGGGTCAGTGAGGTCTGAGGGGGCAGATCCCCCACCGTGAATGAGAGGGGATATGCAGCGAGGCCCCCTGTTTCTAGGTCCGCTGCATTGTTTGTCGGTGAGGGTAAACGTTTCTTTCCCCTCTTCTTGAGGATTCTGAAAGACATGGAAAGAAATGAATGCAATAGAGGAGTGGTTTTGAGCGGGTTTGGGGTACACACTGTCTGCTGGGAGGCAGAGTTTTTGCGTATTGTTTCATCAGCTAACAATAAAAGAGCTCATAGTGAAAATAAAATAGATCTGACATCTCTTATTTTTAAAATCATGCCTCTAGCGATTATCTCGTACCTCCGGAGGAGAGAGCCATTTTTCTGGAGGCAGAGTTGGGGTTCAGGAGAACCCCGCCCTCATCGGCAGGGGCAGGTTTCTGTCATATTCTAGACCTGGGGGTCCTTTAGTTTGGGATTGGCATGAGCAGATATTTTTTCACTTAAATTTCTTTTCTGATTATGAAATCAATAATGCCGTCAGGACAGAAATTCAAATTTAGAGAAATTGGTAATGCTAAGTTGCTGAGGCTGTCCTCGAACCTGCGATCCTCCCGTCTCAGCTTCTCAAGTACTGGGATTAGAGTCATGCGCCACCGCGCCTGGCTCCTTTTCCTCCATTTAACCCCTGCAGGGACAGCCACTGTGAACAGTTTGGTGCTGTCTCGATCAACATTCTCTCTGATATAGTCCAAAAGATGGACCACAAAACTGAGAGGAAGGGAGATTTATTTCCTCACAGTTTTCTTAGAGATTTCGGGTTCAGTCCATGTGAGGCCGGTCTACAGAGCTCAGGACATGGCGGCGGGAAGCAGAGAGAGGGAGAGCGCCAGGTTCCGCTTCCACATCATGGAGGCCAGAAGCAGAGAGAGAGAGAGAGAGAGAGAGAGAGAACAGGAGGAGGAAGAGCCATATAATCCCCAAGACCACACCCCCAGGGTCCCCTCCTTAGCAACCCAGCCTGCTTCTAACATTGCTACCTTGTTTCCATGAGGGCTGGGGGACATTTTAAATCCAAACCATTATAGGTGCAGAGCCCTCCCGTTGTTTATTTCTTTATGGACATATTTTGCCAATGTATTATATGAGTACACACGTATCTATTATTTTTAACATTTTTTCCAACAAAATAGGATCAGATAATAGGTTGAACATCCTTAATCTGAATGTCCCCAAATCTGGAACTTTTTGAGCATCAACACAACATGATACCAAAAGTGGACAGTCCACCCCTGACCTCATGTCTGCATGTTTTGCTTCAAGCACAAAATTATTTAAAATATGATATAATATTGTATACACTTTAAAAATATTAGGTAAAATTACCCTCGGGCTATGTGTACAAGGCGCATATGAGGCGTAAGTGAATTTTGTGTTCAGCCTTGGGTCCTATTCCCAGGATATTTCATTATGTCTCTGCAGATATTCCAAAATCTAAAAATAAAATCTGAAATCCATAGCTAGTACTTCTGGTTCCAGGTATTTTGGGTAAGGGATATTCAACCTGTTTGAATATTGTAATGAGGTTCCTCCCCAGTCCCAAGCAGTGTATCTTAAACATCGACCCTTTTCAGTTGTCATAGTAACTGGACATGATTGGTCTTTGCAGCTTTAGTCTTATGAGCATAAAGTTCCATATGACAGTAGACTCCCTTATCTGCGGTTTTACATCCCTTGGTTTCAGTTACCTGCTGTCAACCGTGGTCCTAAAATAGGGTAGTATTTGTCTTGACTTTTGAGAGAGAGAGAGAGAGAGAGAGAGAGAGAGACTATATTCTCATAGCTTTTGTTACAATGTATTTTTTTTCTGTTTTTGGGCTGCTGGGGATTGAACCCAAGGGCATTCTACCCCTGAGGTACACCCTCCAGCTGATTTTATTTTTTAATTTTGAAAGAGGTTTCACCAAATTGCTGAGTCTGGCCTCAAACCTGCAACCCTCCTGTCTCAGCCTCCCAAATACTGGGATTACAGGCATGTGCCACCATGCCTGGCTGTTACAGTGTATTGTTAGAATTGTTCTATCTCATTATTAGTTATTGTTATTCTCTTACTGTGCCTAATGTGTAAGTTAAACTTTATCATAGGTATGTATGTATAGGAAAAACATAGTATATATGGGGTTCAATATTATCAGTGGTTTCAGGATTCCCCTGGGGCTCTTGCAATATATCCCTCAAAATAATGAGAACTGCTATATTCCATATTGTATTTTTATTTTTAATTTTAATTTTTTATTTTTTTGAGGTACTGGGGATTAAACTCAGGGTTCACCCAAGTACATGTAAACACTTTCCTGGATTTTCTTCTAATACTTGATAGTTCAGACTTTTTTTAACATTTACATCTTTTATTCATCGGAAATTTATTTTTAGATATGGTGCGAATTAGGGATGTAATTTTTATATGAACTTCAATTTCCTAGCGTAATTTATTAATGAGCTGTCTTTATATTTCTGTTTTGATCTCCTTCTCCTCCTCCTCCTCCTTCTCCTCCTCTTCCTCCTCCTTCTTCTTCTCCTCCTTCTCCTCCTCCTCCTCTTCCTCCTCCTCCTTTTCCTCCTCCTCCTTCTCCTCTTCCTCCTCTTCCTCCGCCTCTTCCTCCTCCTTCTCCTCCTCTTCCTCCTCCTTCTCCTCCTTCTC